>PVJO010022095.1:0-28704 GCA_004026905.1 Hystrix cristata | reverse complement strand
GTGACCCAAGGTCTCTTGGCTGACTGACTTGGTAGAACAGTCCTAATAAAATAACCTCTTCTAAATGACTAGCAGTGCAGAGAAGGCTTTATGTTGCCCCATATGAATTACTTAACTCCTGAGGTAGTTATACATCTCAAATGATGCAAAAATTTAGGACATTAATAAAATGATATGAGATTTTATGATTTTATTACATTTTATTGTAGCAGAGTTGTATAATGTAACAGATGTCTTCTGTATTTGAACTTTTTATATTCTTGTGTTAATCATCATATTCATAGCATTTAACCAGTTAAATTAAATGTCTGTAATAATGACTGTTTTATAATGTCTCATCAATCACCATTATACATCTGTAAATTGCTTTACAATTGTGTATCAATCACCATTATACATTATTGAATGATATATCTATTGCATACTTCTGTGTTTTTCGTGAAATACCTAATTTGACAATTTTAGTATGATTCCAAATCTATAGCAAAGTTGGAAGGTTGCTACAAGAATCTCTTAATACTTTATGCAAATTTTTGTTTATATTTTTTCTCATTCGCTTATTTTCTCCCCTCACTTTGCTTCTTTCTGTTCATCTGTATATTTGTATATGTGTGTTTTTGTTTTCTTGGGACATTCTCATTCTACATAGGCAGATAAATCATGTTTAATTTTTATTATCATTACCACGGGGTTGGGATGGTGAATACTAGTATTTTTGAATGGAAATTTAAAAAGTAGTTAAGAATTTTGCAATATATATAACATTGCTCCAAAATATACTTTGCCCAACATATCAGTGATGCCAAAGATGAGAAATCATCCCGAGAACGGTATCCCCTTCACTAAATGTATGTTTAGTAAAACACTGAAACTGTTCTTAACTCTATTGCACTGCTTACAATAATCCCCAAGACAGTGTCTTTTGAGGCCCAGGGGATGCCACATGCTTTCTGCCATATGCTTTTTGACAAAATCTTACCTCTCTTCAGCTTTTAATTCCCAGAATGTTAATTAACCTTCACGACTGCAGGTTACTTGTAAATAGGCATGAATAACATATTTTTCCTTCTTTCTCTGACCTATCTGTGAAAGCTTAGATTCCTTCATATGAAAGTCAGATTAAAGAGTAAAGCAAGAAAAATTTTGTCCAAAACATTGAGGTTTTTTCCAGTCATTAATCAAATAAGTGGCTAATTCTTCTCAAACTTTTACTTTTTTTCCTACCCTGTTTCTATCTTAATCTTACAAACTTATTCACTTTGAAATTCATGAGACGTTTGCTTATCCTAGAAATTCAAAGTATCTGAGAACATTATCCTTAAAAGGGAAAGGACAACCTACATCAAACTAGGAGCTTCCTCTCTCAGTTTTAAGAATATTTTCCTGATCACAAAACTATGTACACTTTTAAAAATTCCATCCGTCTTCAAAGGTCCTTTGATTTTTTTTCTACACACCTCCTAATAAAATACAATACAATATATTAAAAACTGTACAAGATCTTTAGTTCTACTTCACATTAATAAACCCAAGAAGTTAGGGATTTCTATCAATCTTCTTTCATCACTTCATGAATTTCTGGAGATGATTCAATCAAAAGAGGTACATTAAATATAAGTCAAAGTACAAATTTATTATTTCTTATGGAAGTATTCCAAAATTCAATTTTAAACTCTCTGTGTAAGTCAATTAGTACCATATGAGAAGTTGAGAGTAAGCAGGAAGTCTATGAGACTGAGTACATCAGCAAAAGAACTATAGAAAGAAAAAGCAGCAAACGCTCGTTCCCCAAAAAGAGATTTTACTTTTGTATGTTGCCCACCTTATTAGTTAGAACCCAAAAATAGGAGCAAAAATGACATATATGTGCTGTGTCTTATATCAGTAAACTCAGACCACTAGTCATGAATCATGATCACTGAGATTATTATGTAATTTTCCTGGTGGAGTAAACTTGGAATGTTTGTATAATCCAATGACTGTAAGTGTTTTTTTTTTTTTTTTTTTTTTTTAATTGGTTACAATTGGTAAGGTCCAATCTTCAGCATGAGGTGTGGTACTCGTATCCACGTTGCTGAGCCTGGAAAAGAAAAGTTTCCATAAATTGACTACAACTGGATACAGAAGAGCTTGGTGGGGATCATGAGGCAACCAGAGTAGAACAGAATGTGTACTTCCAGGAAGACATTGCTGATGTGAGAGCACCTGGCAGAACCAGCCAAGATGGAAAACGGGACTGGAGGGACGACTAGGTTTCTGGGCATTACCTCTGACAAGATCTCCTGCTTGCCTCTAACCTTGGAAACAACTTATTGGATCAAATATGAAATTGCAAGATTTTTTTTTCAGTGCTCCAAAAGTAATCACAAACACTTACAGGAAATGGAGTAATTCACTCAGTGGTGACAGAGAAGCAGATATGTGAGCTACCAGTACACTTTCATCTGTAATTAGTAGTTTTTCCAAGGTAGTTGGGACATAGTCGACCAAAATGTTTTTGGACTATCTTAATCAATTCAGTTCCTCCAGTCATACACTAATAATACCCAAGACCAGTTGAAGGAATTGAAAACATTTGACACAAGAAATATAACTAGTAGAAATTGGTGCACCAGTTCTTAGGTCTATATTACATATCTTTGGACAATAAACATTACCCTATTCATAGGACCCCTTGTTAATGGGATTATTTAAAAACATATCTGTTAATGGGATCATTTTTAAAAGTCGTCTTGAGGTTTTTGAAGAATTTTAAATAGAAGATTTGACAAATATAACCATGAAAAGCCATTTGCGTGTGTGTGTGTGAAGATTTGTTTGATGGATGTTCACATCAAGCTCAGGGAGATGTCCAGCAATGTTCTCTAAAAGAATTTTCTCAGAATTGAAATTCTCTTCACGGTGCCTCTTAGGGAACAGGGTGTCACAAATGTAGAGAGTGGCAAGAATGGTGATGCTAACGGCAAGCTCCTGGATACCGCATAACGTTCTCTTGTAAGTAGTTGAGGTCACAGAAGAGAATACTGCTGTGCTTGCATAGTGACTCTGAATTTTTCTCTAACTTTCTAGGCAGGCAAGCTGTTTAACATGTTCCCACAGGCTGGACCCACCAATGGTCCACACGTAACTGTCTCACTCAGTGGCTTCTAGCCCTGGTGGTAGAAGTGGTACAGTCATGCCTGGGCAATAGTGAATCCTGCATCAGTGTTCAAGTCTCAGGGCAGTGAGACACAGGAATTGGGGCCCCATCAGGAACACACTGGAAATATTTCCTTGGCTCAGTGCCTGGGCACATATTTGTAATCTCATTACTCTGGGTGAGTGGCTGAGCTAGGAGGATCACACTTCCATTCCCATTTGGGCAACTTAGAAAATTAGCAAGACCTGTCTCACAGGGGAAAAAAAAAAAAAAGAAAAAAGTAAAACTGGGAATAGAGATCAGTGAGAAGGCCTTGGGGTTCAATCCCTAATATGAAAAACAAAAACAGAAAAGGGACATTTCCTCATTTCACTTTAAATTTCTTTTTACTATAAGAAAAATCCTAGGGCTGCGGATTTAGCTCAGTGATTAGAGTGCTTGCCTTGCAAGCACAAGGCCCTGATTTCAATCCCCGGCACCACCAAAAAAAAAAAAAAAAAAAAAAAAAAAAAAAAAAAAAAAAAAAAAAAAAAAAAAAAAAAAAAAAAAAGAAAAATCTATTAAACATGATTTTTCTTTTTTGACCCGTAATTCATTTAGTAACAGAGTACTACCCTTTCCACCCTCACAAGATAGACATTCTAGAAAAAGGCAATTAAAAAAAAAAAAAAAAAAAACACCTCTGATTATTTAACACTTTCATTATTGTAAACTACAGTATCCGTCCAAGGAGGAAGCTAACAATTTATTCACTGAGGCATGCCCTGCCTTGAAGCCACATGTGGTGCGTATTTATTTATAGTAACCCATCCATGAAGCCCTCCTATGTGAGGAAGGTTTTTGTTTTGTTTTATTTTGTTTTTGTGAGTTTCCTTCAGTTGTAAGGAAAAAAAGCGTGTGTTTTAGCAAAGGATTAATTGATATAAACCTGTAGCATGTTCTGATAGACAGTCCTTCAGGAACTGAACCAATTCTACAAACTACTTGATTTTTCTTTCCTTCTCAGTATCTCTATTTCTCTAGAAAAAGGTGCTACCTTGTTCACTTATTTCAAACAGGAAATCTATCTTCCTTCCTAATTAAAATGGCAGTTTATTTTACCAGCTGAATTAATTACCATCCTCCATGGGAGACGGACCAATTTAGTCCAGCCACTTTGTGGTTTTGCTATTCCCCGTTGTTCAGTTGTTCATTTTTGCCCAGTGGAACCAATTCTGTGCCACTTCTTGGGACCTTGGCTTATAGAGGAAGGAACATTTTGTCCGAGAAGGACTGTTTGTATGTAAACTCCAGCTGTGATATGCACAGCTCACTAGGGAAGCAAACTGGAATTCTTTGTCCAGGTGTATCTAAAGATCATCTTATTGCAGGTGACAAAAGTATCCACTACTGAATGATTCTAACTCTGTATGCGACTCAAAAACCCGAGCATATACATATGTACATCTATCAGTGCATTTTAATAGAAGAGTTGGAAGTATAAAATAAACTCCTTCATAACCTTAATTATCACATGTATGTTTCATCAAGAAAGTCAAGTATTCCTAAGTTTTAAGGGTAAATGGTACCTTGAAAATGTATTCTCATTATTTTCTTCCCAATGTTCCATTTAGGTTTCTTTATTAATAAATAACAGTTAGTTTATTCCAGCTTCCCTCTGTAGTCCTTGAAGGCATTCTCAAAGTTTGAAAGGGGATCTGGTGAGATTATTGGCCATAAATAAATTCCTGATATTTTCTAATGATTTGCATATTTCAAAACCTACTTGATGTTCAGGCCCATTTTTAAAATGTTAGTGAGACCAAGGACCTTTTAACAACTCAATCTTTTGACATTAAGTTGGTTTACTCTGACACATGGACAGAGTAAAATCAACTTGAAAATAGTCTTTCATTGAGGAGAATACAGAAAGGATCTCCAGGACTTTACTGCAGCTCTGCTTGACAGGGTCTCCTTGTTTTGGCAATGTCTACATCATCTTTCTTTAAAAAACTTAAACAAATTGTGTCTCTACCTACTACCACACATTCTGTGTTTCTCCATAATAGAGAAAAGGACAGAATGCATATTATATATTAAGACAATTCCAGGAAGCTGCCTTAAGATATTTTATCTTATGTCTTTTGAGTGACTATGGGACATTTGGCTACACAAAGATTGGCTAGAATATGTAACACTTCTTCTGGTGAACTTAGGGCCACCTGAAACTCCAAGTTTCTAAAAATCTGGAAAGAAGACACAAGAATATTGAACAATAGCTATCACTCTTAACAATTAAGTCAATCACATGACAATTCTCATTAATATTTTTATGTAATACACATATAAATAATTGTAATATTAAATTTAACTTTTTGAACTGAGTATAACTATTTTCAGAAACTATGAAAGGGAAAGAACTTGTGCATGGCTTACTAGGATTATGCTCCTTTTGTGCCTGGAAAAATTCTCTTCCACTAGTATCTCCACAGGAAAACCACTTGAAGTATGTAATACATATTTTCATACAATCCTACAAAAAATGATATCCTTTGTTTTTGTCATTAATGTTGGTGCTGAACCAAAATTAGGATTTCACCAAGCCTCTGGCTCCTGTGCTGAAATTAATGGAACAATAATTAAAAATTAGAAGTATATAATTTATACACTTTTATAATTATATAAAGAATTCTGCCTAGCCACAAATTCTAAAGATTATTCTAACTTCAATAACTTAGAAAGTAAACAGTTTAATTTATTTAACATTTATTTATTTTTTTTTTTTTTTAAGTAGAATATATTCTTCAGCAGGGTACATTTTCTGATACTACTGGGAGAGGTCATATCTGTGTATTCTCAGCAAAGTACAAAAATGTAACTGTTTCTATTGAATGAAATAATTATATATTTCTGTCACTTTTATTTATCAGCTTTATTCCAAAATGAATAGTAATTATAGATATTTTATCTTTATTTGTTCAATGAGTTATCTAAAATTAAATTATTGTTAGCATAGTTACAGTTTTATTAACAGAAATAAGGATTCTTATCCATGACTGTGTGTGAAGATAAAATACATAAGAAAAAATAAGAGGACCTCATCTTTGCTGAAAGAGGCAGTGTGAGGTGGGAGTAGTTATAGAGACAAATTGCGAAGACACAATCTTAAATTATTTGGGGGTTGCATTAAGCACATTGGCATTGATAATCTTGTTAACAAATTTTCAATGCTTATGATAGATTTTATCTGTTTTACATGCATGATTTATGTCCAGCCCTTGATGAGAAATGAATTGGGACAGATTAGTCAGAATAGTCACAGGGTAAAATCTTGTTTGTTTTTGTTGTATTTTCGCTTTTTGAGGTTTTGTTTGTTTTGCAGTAAAAGGGAGATCGTGGGGAACCACTTATACATCTGCGATGCTCCTAAGTTATGCAAGGTAGATAAATTTATGAATATTTAAATTCAGGGGATGAATATTTAAAAGGCAAAAATTTTTCTTTACACATACAGGCAAGAGTAAATGCACTCGGGCATAACTGTGCAACATGATGGCACGTAGTGCACATGTGATGGAAGTAAAGACTTAGCGTCTCCCAGGGTGGTAATTACATGAAAAGGTCATCTATTGTCAGCTGGCACATGCTTTCCCACGTCTTCTGCACTGCGAGCTATTCTGGTCAGTCTGAAGCTATGTATTGACTCTCTCTCTCTCCCTCTTACTCTTGCTCTTTCTCTCTCTCTCAGAAACTTCTAATTCACAACTTAAGATGATGCTAACAGGAAAACAATTTCATATCAAAAGTCCCGGCCTCACTTTTTCTTTAATCCTAAAATCACTCTTTTGCTAGCAGTTTTGTCTGGGCTTCATTCATGTGTGAAAACGTCCAGTTGTTCTAGAAGCATCCAATTGGCAACCACTTTGGAAAAATAAGAGCTCAAAGTGAGACAGAATAGTCAAAAGGTGGTTAAATAATAGCCAAGGAGAATGGTGAAACAAAAACTTTTAAATGTTGCTTTGCTTATTTACCTTAAATTTGCAGTTTTTGAGCCTTAGTGTATGAAATGGTGTATTATATGAGTATTATTCTGAATATTTTCCTGGTGGTGTTTGTGTTTCAAGAGATAAATATACATGCAGATTTTTAATTGGCAACTTTAAGAATGAAAGAAAATCTTAAGTATCTATTTTCGGAATGTCTTCATAATAGCTGGCACAAAGGGTCAAATTCAAGGTCTACTTTAATGGGCCTTATTTGTTTGTTCATTTATTATTATAATTTTGATAAGAATACCTCAAGGAAAACATATTAAGACTTTTTTCATAAGAATAAACAGCAATAATGCCCCATTTAAAGAAAAAAATATTTTGGGGCGTCTCTCCAAATGTCAATTTTTTTTAAACCTTGAAAACATGCTATTATCCACCTAAAATAGAAATTGTATCTATTGCCTCATGTTACATAGGCAAAATGTTTATCAGAGATTAATGGAAAGTAAGTGGATACCACATTATAATTATTCATGTTATTAGGAGGTAAATTATTATTATGATTCTTTGAATCATGCAGATATTATATTATTTCAAATGCCCCAAGATTGTGTCATTCCTTATATCCCTAGGAATACCTATTGATAAATTCTAAATGCCTGAATTATACCAACGTTCTTAAAGAATAAATGTATTGTAATAATTAATGTTGAGTGTTAGCGTGACTGGATTAAGAAATACCTACAAACATGATAAAGCATAATTTTGGGTGTCCCTATGAAGTTAACATGTGAGTATAGTGGACTAGGTGTGGAAGACCATTCCTCATTGTGGTCAGGACCCATTCAATCAGTGGGTGCCTGGAAGTAAACAAATAGAAAAGGTGATCTGGCTTCTGCTGTTGCAAACCAAGATGCTCACAACCTGCTATGGATATCTAAACACTAGGCTATTTTACCTGTGGATTCCAGGATTTACACCAAAACATGGCAACTCCTCTGGACTGCAGGCCCTAGACAATGAGCTGAGAGATCTTCCATTTGCTTCCTTGGACCTAAGTCTTTCAGACTTGGGCTAAACCACGCTACTAACATCTTATGGTTCTCCAGATTGGAGACAACTTGTCAAAGGACTTCTTACCTGCCAAAATAGGTAAGCAAATTCCCTTATAAATCTCAGGTTTTACATTTATACACATGTCCCCTTGGCTCCATTTCTCTGGAGGATTCTAATGCATGTATCGTTTTAGCATGTTTATTAGAAAGTTAAAAAAATTAAATTAATATCTTACATAAATGGGTGAATATGTGTTTTTTTTACGGTGTGCTTATTTATCTGCAGCCTACTGTCCTCAAAGTATATCCATGTGTAATGTGAACGGCCTTCCTTTTTTGAAGGCTAAGCAATAGTACATTTCATTGTGTGCCTATGTACACATGTACACACGTATGCATTGGAGACACCATATTTTCTTTACCCATTCATCAGGAACGGAACTTTGGGTGGCATCCAATCTTGAATAATATAAATAATGCTGTGCTATGTCTATAGCAGTTAAATAGACAAAGAAAGTAGCATTGTTGTTTTCTGTCACTAAGGGCTATAATAAAATAAATTGCTGCAAGGTTTATAGAGTTTTAATTTTGCTTGCTTACAATTGTTCGCAAGCTGCAAAAGATAGAGGGGTAAGTTACACCATAATGTGCATGTATTAATCACTTTCTCATCACTGGGACAAAATATCAGGCACAAAATCTTAAAGGAGAGAGGTCTATTTTGGTTCATAGTTTCAGAGGGACTAGTCATTATTTGGTTGACTGGAAGGCAGAAAAGTATGGTACAAGAAAGCTGTGAAATCCAAGGAAGCAGAAAGATAGAGAGAGAGAGAAAGAGAGAGAGAGAAAGATAGCTACAGAGAGAGAGAAAGAAAGAGAGAGAGAGAGAGAGAGAGAGAGAGAGAGAGAGAGAGAAGGAGCCAGGTAGAAGAATGTATTCTTGCAGGTCAAGCCCTCATTTACTCCTTCTTTTTACCACATCCCAGCTACTAATAGCACACTCGATTTTGAACTCATCGATGGATTAACCCACTAAGGAATGGAGTATCCCATGATCTAATCATCTTCCAAAAGCCGCACCTCCGAATTCATGAGACTTTTGCAAAACATATTAAGTCGAAACTGTAAGAGTGAAGATATTTAGCATTATTGAAATGGGCCCTTATAAGTGGTTAAAAAGAATGTTTTAGTTTTGTGGGTTTTATCAAAATTTTCCAAAAAGTAAAACAATAATTTAATATTTCTTACAGAAATTTCAAAAATTCAAAATTTGAAGAGCATTCTTCAGCAAAGCTGTGATTAAGATTAATGCCACTACTGATGACCGCCTAGTTTCAGAAACAGTAATCTCTTGTTCGGCTGCTGTAGAACAGGAGAGAAATCTGACAGTGGTGCAGTGTTGAGGGAGGAGGAAGCAGCTCTCAGCAGCTTTGATAGATTTTTCATGTTATGAATGAAAAGTTTCAATTTTTCCTTTATTCTTGCAATAATCTACTGTCATCCTAATAAAAATCAGGTCTATGTGTTAAGGAACCGTGATTCATTCAACTACAGACATTGACCTGAATGATATATAAACACGTACAGAAATCACAGAATGATATATCTTACTTCTTAAAAGTCCTTTTCATTGAGTCCTATTTTTAATAGCCAACACCTAAAAATTCAAGAAACTACTTAGAATAACTCTGATCTTACTGGGTTTCAGATTTTGACTACCTGTATTTTCAAGAACTTTTAGAACAATGTGATTGAGCAAGTTAGTCATGCCAAAAACATTTATAACAGTTTTGTGGTGTTCCTAAACGTTAATCTAATGTCAAATGACATGCAAGATCTATTATCTCCCTTAGAAATAATAATTTAGAATTTACTGAGTGATAAAAGCAACCACACAGGAAATTACATTATATCAGCATTGGTTAAAAAGAATAGGAAAATACTAAGAAAATATTTTAAGTTGTTATTGAAGGTTCTCTATATTAAGCACTTGTTGAAAGAGTGCAAAATCAGGTGCATAATAAAAGCCTGGCTGATAGTGGCATGACAATCATGTATTCACATTAACTTTCCACTACTTTAAACACATTGTCAATTAGTACCTAATTTGGACTGTGATCAAAGTGTAAAACATGTTTTGATTAAAGGAAAATTAGTTGAAATGTAATGGAAGCATTTACAGCCAAGATCTCCAACTGAAAATACATGACAGAGATCATTTTGTTCCTGATAACAGGAGATAGGAAGAAATCTATTAAAGCAGATGTCTGCCAAGTATTATAAAACACATTTGGCTTAAAATTTAGTGAAAGGTCTGTTAATATATATCTGGATATTGTCGTGGAGACTGCAAGAATGTTGAAATATTCGTGGCATATCAAGAGTTGGTGGGCTGGGCATTTAGCTCAGTGGTTAGAGTGCTTGCCTAGAAAATATGAGGCCCTGAGTTTGATCCTTGGAACCAAAAAAAGAAAGAAAGAATTGGAAAGATTTTATACCATTTGAGCCTGTAGATGCAACAAGAAAAAACCTTATTATTTGATCATTATATGATTTAAGTAATAATCCCCATAATGAGCCAGCCCCAAGACAATGGAGTAATTTGGAAGAAAATTGTTTTGGTAGTTCCATCTCTGATATGTAACTCCTCTTCTTTGAACACAGAATAAGACACAGATTTGGAATATATGTGCTAATAGTCTCTGAAATAAGTCAACTGATCCATTTGCCATTGAGATGAGATAGGTTATTTCACCCCCTGTTATGGTTTAGACCTAAAATGTCCCTCTAAAGTCTCATGTGTTCAGAGGTAGGGTTTTTGGAAGGCGATTGGATCATGGGTGTGTTATGTCCGTCACTGGATCAATCTACTGATGAATTCAGACCTGAATATGCTGGTATTATCAGAAGAGACGGTCTCAGAAGACAAAACTCCAATTTTTCCTTTTTCTGTTTTCTCACTGCCACGCGATTAGCAGCTTCGCTGCACCGTGTCTTCCATCTCGTGGTTTCTGACTAGTCAACTGTAATAAACCTTCCGAGACCCTGAGCCAAAATTAACCTTTCATGTTTTAAATTATGCATTTTGGACATTTTGTCTCAACAATGGAAAAGCGATTGAAACTGGTAAAGCAAACTCAGCCAGAAGAATGGTTAGTGTTATTACTATGCCTGACTAGGCGGTTCACAGCCTTGGGAACTGGTTTGTGAGAGGTATTTGAAAAGGTTTGAACTTGCAAGATGGAGCGTTCTTACAAGACTGTCAGGAGAGTTTGGTGGCTAATATTGATTAGAATTCAAAAAACCAAAGTTCTAATGAGAAAGCAAACCCCTAAGGCCAGCAGCATGAGTTTTCAGTTGAGAGTGAGGACACTGTTGGGAAGTGGACTTTGGGCCATGTGTGCTGAAGTGTGGCAAACATTTGTCTATACTTTGTCCATGTCCCAGGTCTTTTCTGAGTCTAGGTTTAAATGCAGTGGGCTCACTGACCGGGTAGAACAAACACAAAGGCATCCCAACATTGAGGGTATGGTATGGGTACAGTTGGCTGCTGGTAGACAGATCTACAGTGAGATTTATGGGGAAAAGTTAGAGCTGTATGTGAAGATTTTGTAGTTTGAATAGAAAGAAAACATGTGTAAATATAGAGCCAAGAAGATATATTCATGCTATTGAAAAGAAGCCAAGGGCCTTGTGTCAGAACAAGAGGAAAGATGCCTTAAAGGCATCTAAGAAAATGACCAGATCTCTCCAATCACAGACTCCAGGATGTAAAATGCTATATTCCTTGAACTATTTTGCTTGAAAATGGAGCCTCGAGGTTCTCTTCTTACTCGAGGCTTCCCAGGGAACCATTTCTCCGCGTGTAGCCATCCATTCCCTCAGAGAACATTGCAGCCTGAGTAGGGCTCAGATACTGCTCAGATTGGTGGCAGATCTTAATATCATCCATACTGTGCTGACATGCAAAGTGCAAGAGTTGTGGATTCGTGTAGGGCTCTGCCTAGATTTCAGTAAAAGGCCTGTGAGACTAGACAGTGTGCTCTTAAGAAGGGGCTGCATGGAGGTTTCAGAGTGAAATTGAAAAGTGCAGTGGAGACCCCCAAAATTTGGAGATGCCAGGAATAGAGAATCAATGTTTGCTCTGCTGACTTTCAGTCTTCCTTTGGTCATATTCCTTTTTTGTTCCTCTATTTCTCACTTTGGGAATAGTAAAGTTAACTCAGTACCATTATTGTTGGAAGTATTTAACTTTCTTTTTGATTGTTACAGGGGATTAAAGCTGGGAGTTTGTCTCGAGTCTCAGGAGAAACTCCGACTTGGACCTTCAGCAATGCAGGAACTATTAAGGCTTTGCTGACTATAAGAGACAGACTAGATGTATTCTACTTAATGAAATGGACACGAGCCTTTTGGGATCCAAGATTTGAATCTAAAATATCCCCCCGAAATTTTACATGTTCGGAACTGGAGCATTTTGAAGGTGATTGGACCATGTGAGTGTTATCTTTTTAGTGAGTTTACACGCTGATGAATTTAAAGCTGAATGCTTTGGTAGGAAGTTTGACCCGGCCAGAACAAGCAGTTCACTAGGGATTTGACCTGAAAGTGTATATTCTTGTCCCTGATCTTTCTTTCTGTCATGGCTTCCTAGCGATCATGAGATGAACAGCTTTTTCTGCCCTGCCTTTCTGCCACGTAATTTCTTCCTTGCAGCCAGATGACTGGGGAAATGAACCCTCTCAAACCATGATCAAAATAAACCTGTCCAACTTTAAGTTGTGTATGTGTTTATATTTTGTCTCGGTGATGGGTAAGTGCCTAATGTAGCCTCTCCACTTAAAAGGATATTAATAATCAATATACCATTACATTCTTCTAGAATACAAAAGCATCATATAATTCAATAATGTTGTAAGAAATCAATCTATCTTTTTGAAATCGAGGATATCTTATTAGCGTCATTACGTTAGCAACAAAATGTAAAAAAAAAAAAAAAATTGGATGCTTCTGTCTTTACATTTCTTGAGATCATGGAGAATAAGTATGGCAGGTTGAATGTCCAAAAATAAAATTAATACTATTGGTATGTGCCAAGTAATGGTTTTAAGAGGCAAGGAAAAAAAAAAAAAAAGGTAGTGTAAGTAATAAATGTAAACAGTTATTTTTAGCAGCAATTATTGCAGATGTGGTGTGGTCAACAAAATACGCAAGAATAATTTTAGATATAAATGCTGCATTTGGAAAAAGTAAAGAACTGTAGGGATTTGTTAGTAAGTACATGTGGCAAGAAAAGTAAAATAAAAATGAATTTTGAAATGCAATATTTAAATTATTCCTGAAATTTTATATTAAGGTATATATGAATCTTAATAGAATTTTTTCTTGATGATACAAGAAACACGTATAATAATTAAATCTCAAATTAGAAATTTCAGGAAAGAAAAAGAAAATAAGTATTAAAGCATACAGAAACTTTAACATACTTTTTCTAGTTTATAATTCTCTACTATTATAGCCAACTTTTCCAAATACAGGCTTAACATTATTGATATGAATTAAATTGAATTATACTAACAATAAAATCAATCACCAGTTTCTTATAATTTTTCATAAAGCATGCTAAATAATCCAAGATGCAACAATTTTAGTGATGTATTTGAGAAATATAAACTAAATCTGTTTTCACCATGATCAGAAAAAAAAATTAAAACTCTTTGGGTTGACAAAATCATTGTATGAAATAATAAAAAATAATGTTATAGCTGAAATGGTAATTCATGCTAAACTTCAATAACTTTATGACTCTAAAACTGATTGTTAACATCTGTACAATTCATCGGAAAGCCATCAATAGTTGTAGCATATTATTAAAAGCATTGAAGTGATAAGAAACTAAATCAATTCTTCCCTTTTGTCATCTCAACAAAGATATATAGAGTTACTTCAGTGTAAAATAGGTCAACCAGCGAAAAAGGTAAATCTAACTTTAGCAATCATTTTTTTTTTGGTATAATTGTCATCACAAATTTTCACAGTATTAAATTTCAATATTTTTCAGTACAGTTATTGAACTATTTGTAGAAGAAATGCAAAAGTAACTTTAAATAATCCTGTACCCTTCCTTTTGTGAAAGAAAATACCAACTAAATTATAAAAATAATAAATATTAAAATAAATAGTAGCAATTTATAAAAATTAGCACTATAACATACTATTTAGCTTGTGAAAAGAAAGAAGAGGCTTGAAAACTATCTCTAGGATAAGAAAAACACAATAAAAATGAAAGTAAAAAAAAAATGAAAGTCAAATAAAGTAACAAATATTAAGCACTGCTCAATAAATGGGCATAGGGAAATTATCCAAAATATTAATATTTACAAGAAATACATATGAGTTTGTGTTGCTTATTGTAAGAGTGATTATGTTTGATAGGTAAATATATTCTTCTAACAGGATCCAGAGTTACCATTTAAACGCTATATAACTTATTTCACAAGTACAGCTTCTTGTGTGCTAATGCTGTGACTAAACAGTCTCTCACTTTGGGTAATTTAGTGGGGCAGTTGAATTAAGAAATGAGAATATTGCCGATTTTGTTCTCAGCTAATAACAGGGATGGCAAGAGAATATACTTTTTTGCTACTATAATTTTATGTACGAATGAGCATAAAAAGTTCCACCTTCCTACACTATTGGTAGGAATGTAAACTAGTAGAACCACCAAGAAAATCAGTATGGAGAATTTTCAAAGAACTAAAATTATATATGACCCAATTCCCCTTCTAAGTATCTTCCCCAAAAGCTAAAGACATCATACTACAGTGACACATGCATACCAATGTTTATGGTAGCACAGTTCTTAATAACTAAATTCTGGAAGCAACCTGTATGCCCATCAACCAACCAAATGGTGAAGAAAATGAGGCATCTATACATAATAGAATACTACTTGGCTGTAATTTGAGTCATTTGTAGGAAAATTGATTCAACTGGAAGATATAATTTTGAGTGAAATAAATTAGACACACAAGCTGACATAAAATATGATATCTCTCATTTGAGTTAGGCAAACTACAAACAGCATAATCAAGGATGATAGTAGGAAACAAGAAAATAGTTCTCTCACAAATGAGAAGGGTCCAGGAGCTGGAGGGCAATGGGAGAGAGAGAGGTGAAGGTCGATTAAGAAAAATTAAAATGCGCCACTTACAGAAACCACAAACATTATATGTCATAAATATGAGGTAAGAATAATAACAAAATGGAAATTTTGAAAGGGGATTAGAAGGCAGAAGGAAGGAGGTGGGTGGAAAGGAGAAGCAGATTTTAAAAAAAAAGAAAGCAAGAAAAGAAATAAGCTGTATTACATACATGCACCCACTGCCCAAGATGAACATAAACTTCATGTACTACAACATGTACTAATATAATAAAAAGTTAAAAAGTTAAAAAGTCCCTTGAGTATTTATCTTACAAATAAATGATATTTGATAGCAAATAGAGATATTTACAAACACAAAGTAAATTAATATCATTGATTAAACTGCATTTCACACTTATAATAGAAATATCAATAAAAAAGTAGAAACTATGAGTGTATATTAACATAACTACAAATTCACATAGCTATAAAGAAAATAGCAGAAGTTTACGTGCTTATAAATATGCTGGGAAAAATCATATTATTTTTCTCACAGTGTTTGAGATTAAGCAGGTGAGAAATAAAAAAATGCAGAAAATTTGTACGTATGAAAGAAAATGGAACTAATATATAATTTTAACCCAGATAAAGCATTCTCAAATATTTTATAAAAGAAACAACATAAATAAATGGCATTTTGTTTATAAAATGGCATAAAAATTAGTATCTTTTATAAATATAATTATACCTGATATTACTCAACATTAGTTGATATTCAAATTTGTTGCGAATGCCTATACAGCTTATGATATTGTTATCTCCGGATAAGTGCAGAAAAATGCTACTGAGAGTAAACAGTTTATTCTTTCTCATCTTTATCATTTATGAGATACTATTCTGATGTAAAGAAGGATAACTTGGAAGTCTTCTCACCCTGTATTACTTGCCTCTGTAATCTCATGCAGCCTTTTCATAGTAAGTACTATCTCTGTGTTCACGACTCATACATTTATGATTTCTGCAGAATCTCTGTCCTAAATTCAACCTCTAATTTTAGATTCCCATGTGCTCGATATTTACCTCAGCATTAACAGAGCCTAAGTTTGCTTCTGCTCTTCAGTAGCCCCATACTAAGCACTATCCTTTTCTTCTCCTATATCAACTACTGATATCTAGTTGAATTGGCCAAAAATAAATTGGAGTCATATTTTTCTGACATCTCATATTACTTTTGCCAAAGAGTCTCTTTGATCAAGTGTCAAAATACATTCAGAGTCCAATCATTTTCAGCATTTGTTCAAAATATTTCTAGTACATAGAAACACACCTGGAAAAATACAACACTTAGTAAAAGTTGCGGCATGAACAGAGATTTTGATTTTTTTCTCATTCTAATGAAAGAATTTTTGCCATTTGACGTAAATATATCCATCTTTCATACATACCTTAGATAAATGTTCATTAGGAGATCTATATGGTTACTTTCTTGTAGGAAATTTACTAGACAATTAATTGCAGACAACTCTTAAATTTTTTTAAGGTAAAGCATTTTATTATTTTAGTAAAAGAATCCAAAATTTAGAAGTTTACTTTTTTAGTACATGTTTGCTATACATGCCTATTACATGCCATACATGTCATCTTGGGGAGTGGGTACATGTATGTAATACAACTTTCTTCCCACTTAACATTCCCTTCCCCCCTCCCCTCCCTTCTGCTCTAATTTCCCCATTTTCATTCTTATTAATATTATTAATCACTACTGGACTATAAAGAACAACAAATTTGACACATTGTAGGAAAATTGATGCACCTGGGAAACATAACGTTGAGTGAAATAAACTCAGCACATGGGGTTAAATATTAAATGGTATCTCTTATTTGAGTAAGGCAAGTACAAACAAAAAGTTCCATAGAAGATGAGTGGAGAAAGACAGAGAAGGGATCTCTTGTAAATCGGAAAGGTTTACAAGAGCCCAAGAGTGAGGGGTGAGGGGTGAGGGATGAGGGGACGTGCAAGGGAAAATAAGTAGAAAAAAAGACATGCCATGTACAAGACCCTAATAACCTCATTGAAAGTAAACATTATATGTCATAAACTTTTAACATTTTTAAACAATCCTTTTCTATGTGGCTTTGTTCTGTCTTTTTTTAATGTATCTCTCACATCCAGACAAATGGTTAGATGAGGGAATATTTAATGTATGATCCAAAAACTCAGTAATAAATTATTAGTGGGACAATATTCAGAAAAATGGTTGAATGTTACTGTAACAAGTTACTGTGTTATCTTAAATGAAACACTACATGTTTCTAAGAAAATTATCAAGGGCAATTTTATATGAAAAAGATTAAGTGAATGTGGGAATCATAGAGCAACAACAGGAATGAAAATAAAAACAAAAAATCAAGAGTAGCTTTTATAGGAAGAGTGTAAGTTGCAAAATTGGACAGATATAACAAGACAAAATAACTTGAATGTGTTACATACTTTATGACACATTTATAGCATGTTGCCTGAATTATGAAGACTCATATAGTTATTCTGAAGGAAACTGGTGGAACTATGCATACTTTGAATTGTGCATAATGTTGATATCATATATTTAGTTAATAAGACAATTTAAAATTTTCCACAAAGTATTCCAGGAAATAAAAGACATCATGTTGCAGTGGAAATGTTTCTCAATTATGCTCTGTAAAGTTAAGTTTAGGGGATAAGTAACAGTTATTTTAAAAAATGGCAAATAAAATATGGAAAGCTGACCAAAACAAACTGGCCTAAGATAAAATGTCACCACACAATTATAGATACTAGAAAAAAAAATGTGGGGTTATGCAAGTGTTTCTCACTTTTGGTAAGTTGTTATAGCCATCCTGGAGACCATTATGAATTTAACTTTTAAAATTTAGGTTCCAGTAAATTAATTTTCATCAGTGAGTACCCTAGATGTAAGGCCTATAGAAATAATTTTTTGTGTATACTCGCATGCATATAAGATTTTTCTTAGAGATACTATTTGTTATGCAAAGTAGAAGAACCATATGAAATGTACATCAACAAAGAGGATTCATGCATTGACATGAATTCATAAAGTAAATTCCTATGTAACAATAACTATGAATTAAGTACAGCTCTTTCCATAAACAAACATGTGTGTAAAATAAAGAACTAAAAATTAATTGCAAAATATTGTCTACTACATACTGGCATGTTCATAGATGATAATGTTGTTATTTCATATTCCAAATATACAAAGCAAAATGTATTATTATTGCCTGAATATATATAAAATTACAATAAAATACAAGGAGTACTGGTTAATCAGTATGCCAGCTGAAGAGAATAAAATTGGAGCATCTACATACAACACTATGTAGGTACTAATTGTGCCTATATTTTAAATTAATATTTTAAATACTGACCTAATGTAATAAAATACTATAATTGTCACAATTATTTTTACTGCCAATAATACTGATAATAATATTTTTATAATTCAGACATAGGGGACTATATATTCCAAAAGAAACTAAACATCATAGGTGAAAATTCAATCTGCTCTAAGAGTTAAAAAAAAAAAATCCAATCAAAAGCATTTCTCTCAAAATGAATTTTATATTAAATCCTCCAATATCAGCTCAGATATGATAGCAAGCCTGTGTACCTTAAAGATATAGCCCTATTTATTTTTTATTTGTCGTTATTAAAAATAGACTTATTAAAATATTCTGATTTTTTTTTTTTACTTTTAATGTAACTTGGAGAAGTGAACATATGCATCCAACATGGAATTTCATGACCTGATTTGCTCATTATATTGTGCAAGTGAAACCAGAAGCTCCATTTGCTGAAGATGAATAGGATAGTCTCTCTATGGAGACTATGTGACAAAGATGAAGTGTTTTTATTGTTCAGAATGGGAACATTTTCCCTAAATTGAGTTTCAAAATTAAATTCTGCAATGCCCTGGCAAATTATTTCTTTATAGCCTACCGGTATATTCACAACAATATGTAGAGTCACTGAAAAGTTTCAGAAGTTTTGAGAATTATTTTATCTGTATAATCTTTATGCATACACAATATTTCATATATATACATTAATATATATTAAACCTATGTATATGGTTTTAATTCTATGCCATCATGTCAAACTCTACAAGCCATGTATTGTAGATGTAAACATACTTTTTTTGCTTAAATATTTCGAGATTAGTTGTGGAAACAAAAGTGCCTCCAATTTATTACTATACAATTCTCTATAGTTTCTTGTGTTTCCATGTGTCTGTGAGTAGAGGCAGTGCCAGCCCATCTATCTATCATTATAAAGATGCATTCAGCATGAACAGTTTTGGAAATTAAAGATAATGTTTCCACTGCAGTCAATAGGCGGTTTATTTATTGCCGAAGGAAGTACACATAATGTCTCCTTTGGAGCCGTGTTTGAGGAGCTGGTAGTCTGGGATGCTTGATTTTATACATCTACTCTGCTGCACCATGGTTACACTGATATTTTAGTAAACACTCTTCTGACGGTGTCTGCGGGGTTTTATTTATTTATTTTTCCTGAAGTTAACAGGTAAATTTGTGGGCTGAGGACAATGACTTCCCTGATGCTCCTCATCCAGTCAGATGGAACAACGAACGGAAAAGAAAGGCGAAGAGACAATCCTCGCCCTGCCTAACTTTTAACTAGAATACAAATATTTTCCCTGTCTTTGGACATCAACTAAAATATTGGTTCTTCCTGATTCTCAAGTCTTCCAGGTTTGGAGCTAGAACCATAGCACTACTCCACTGTCTATGCTGGAATCTAGTGCCAACTCATTACAGAATTTGGGATGAGTCAGCACCCGGGGCTGCAAGAGCAAATTCACAAGTTCTTTATAAGAAGGCACAAGGCATGTATTAAGTGATATTGAGGATCCAAAATAGATAGGTTCAGGATAATGTGTCTGCTTACTTCTTAGTATATTTAATAGAAAATATTAATAATAGAATAAGGCTTAGAGGATAAGGTAATGAATAAAAGAAAACAGTATTGTATGCTATAAAATTTGTATGCTAAGTGTGATAGTTAACTGATTGTGTCAGTTTGAGTAAGTAACACCTAACTAAATTGGATCAGCATAATTCTGGGTTTGTCAGAAGGGATTTATTGAAAACAGAACACCCACCCTGGATGGGAGTGGCACCAACCAATAGGCTTTCTCCTCAATGAAATAAAAGGGAAATGAAGAAGGAAGCCCCGCGTCTGTTCCTTTGGAGGAGCTCCAGCCTTCCCCTTCGTCTTGGACATCATTTCCTGGCTTCCAGCACCGACCCGTCAGCCTTCCAGCACAGACCCTTCGGCCTCACGATGGGAATTCACAAGGGACATGACAGTGCGCTCTAGGCCTTCCAATGGATCCTGCACATCTCCAGCTCACAGATAACCCTTTTGCACTTTTCCACGTCAGATTCTGCAGGAGGCTATTGTAATTTTGCAAGTTCTTATATATTTGCAATTTTGCAAATTCTTACATATTTGTATAATTTGCGTTAAAACTATTTCTCTAGTAAACGCTGTTACACTAAATGTTACCACAAGAGTCACAATGTTGAAATAAATTTAAAAGTTCATGAAATCAAATCACAGACAGCTGAGATTAATTATAATCATCATCATCATCATTATTATTATTATTACTGTTTGTAACAACGGAGTTTGACCACTGGACCTTCACAATGAATACATTACCAATCCCTTTTATTAATTTATTTTTAATTTTTAAAAATTTTATTTTAATGGTACCTTTTAGATATGCATAATGATAACATTCATCACATGGAATTTGTACCTGTACATAATATATTTTGCTGCTTCTTTTTTCCCCCATTTCCTTCCCTTCCTGCAACCCCTCTTCTCCTCCTTATTTACAAAAGCTTTGTTTCCATTTTTCTCCTTCTGTTCTGTTTTTTTCTCGTCCCTCCCTTCCTTTCCGTTTTCCACCTTCCTTGTTCCCCTTCCAATATGAAGAATTTTTCCCTGTTCCCAATATAATACATTTTAGTCCTTATTTACACTTTCAGTTTCTTACACCAGAGAAACAATGGAGTATTTAAACACATGTGTTCAACTTATTTCACTTAAGAGTGTGGTTTCAAGATGCATCAGTTTACCTAGAAATGGCTCAAGCTTATCCTTCATTATGGCAAAGTAGTACTTCATTGTATTAAAACAAAAATATTCTTTATCCATTTATCAGTTGATGAGAATTCAGGCTATTTCCAAGATTTAGCTATTGCAAACTGTGCCACTATAAACAGGGGTGTGCATATATCACTGTGGTATGATGCTTTTCAATCCACTCCAAAAATGGACAGCTGACATTAATAGACACTTCTCAGATGAAGAAGTATAAACAGCAAATAAACACATGAAAAAAAATGTTCAGTATCATTGGTCATTCAAAAGATGCAAATTAAAACAACACTGAGATTCCATCTCACTCCAGAAAGAATGGCTACTATGAAGAAATCAACCAATAACAAATGCTGGAGGGGCTGGGAGGAAAAAGGAACCTTTCTCCACTGTTGGTGGGAGTGTAGACTTGTGCAACCGCTGTGGAAATCAGTGTGGAGATTCCTCAGGGAGGGAAACGGGAGGAAAAAAAAAAAAAAAAAAAGCAGCAGCAGCAAAATATACCATGTAGAGGTATGAATTCCCTATGGTGATTGTTATCATTATGTATATCTAAAATGTACCACTAACAAATAAACAATCAAACAAACAAAAAACTAGGACTAGAGGTTCCATTTGACTCAGCTATGCCCCTTTTTGGTATCTTCTCAAAAGAATTGAAAGCATCATACCACAGAGACATATGCATATCCATATTTATGGTGGCACAGTTTATAATAGCTAAATCTTGGAGACAGCCCAAATGCCCATCAACTGATGAATGGATAAGGAAGATGAGTTTTTTTGTTTTGTTTTGTTTTTTATACAACAGAGTAATACACTGCTATAAAGATGATAAGCCTGAGACATTTCTAAGTAAATGGATGTACCTTGAGACCACACTCTTAAGTAAAATAAATGAGACACACATGTTTATACTTATTTTTAAGTTTTGAGACAGGATCTCACTAAGATGCTAAGATCAAATAGCTGGCCTCAAAACTGCCACCTTCTTGCCCAACCACAAATCATCATATCTCAATCACATCTGTAAAATTTCCAGTTCTGCAAATTCCATTTATGGTAAGTGCCTTATCTCCATGTACCACCATTTCCCTGTTAGACCTATAATTTACTCAAAATGTTCTCCATTTCCCCCTGAAATATCCCTGAGTTTGCTTTTTTGTTTGTTTGTTTGTTTTTTTGGTGTAATCCATTTGTCATCTCAATCTTTTTTCCCCTCAATTCTCCAGCATCATTTTATAACAATATTGGGTGGTTCACACTTTTACTGTGTATTCATTGATCCAATTCTAGATATTTGGATTCTCTAGTCATAGAATGGTGTTAGAAACAAAATCTGTGTGCTAGGAGTGATTATATTAATTGCTTGCATTACTCACTTTTTTTAAGCTATTGCAAAGTGAGTTTTGCTTTTTTTTTTTTAATTTTTTTTTTAAGATGGATTCTCACCAAGGTGCTACATTCCTCCTCAGCCTGGACTCTGCTAGCGCTGGCTATCTGCTAGTCTCAGCTTCCCAGAGTGGTGGGATTACAGTCACAAACCAAGACGATGACTAAAGTGAGATTTTGTAGATAAGTCATAATTGATGTCTTTGATCTTTTAATTGGTACTTTTATGGAAATAAAATTTAATATGATTAGTGATAACATTGACTTTGTTTTCTATTTGAAACATTTATTGTTAGTCTTCTTTTTTCTCATTTTACTGGTTCTATTGAATTATTTCATATGATTTCATTTATTTTCTTTATTGGCATATATATTTATAACTTTTATTCTTTTAGTAATTTTAACACAGTTAACATAGCTTTTCAGTCAGTGCAGTTACACTTTGAAATAACTGCACCATTTCCCACTCAAGGAATACAACACAGTATTTCAGTTTCTACCTCCCTTCCCAGTTGATACTGTTTCCATTTCAGTTCTCCATGTTTTACTTACACGATCTGCACAATATATTATTGCTACTATTGTTTTAAGTAGTACATCATTGCTACCACTTAAAAAGTAAACAATTATTGCTACCATATAAACAGCATATTATTGCTAGCATTGCTTTTATGAATAATGTTGAGGATTTTAATTTCATATACTTCTTTCAGGCAATCTTCCTTCATATACCCCTGGATTTGGTATTTTGCCATTTTGTTGTCCCTCTGCTTAAAGAACTTCTTTTAACATTTCTCATGGTAATATTTCACATAATGTATGTTCTCATGTCTCCAAGAAAAATCATTCGCTTTCAGTTTATTCAGCTTTTCTTGTTAAAAAAAAAAATGGTGGTTAAGATATTTAAACCCTTTACAGTGTTGGAAATGAAAACAAAGATCCGATAATCGTTAAAGTGACTAGAGTTTGAATATTATAATCTGATAACTGACAATCTTCTTTTAATCCACATATGGGCTTTTCTCTAGCTTTTCCTAAGCCATTTGTACTATAATTGCATTATATTAGTGCCCTTTGTAGTTTTCCTGCTGTGTCTGTGGGGCGCAATTTCAGGAATGTGATCACTGTGTGAACTTGTGGAGGCATCTGTGGTTTTGATCAGGACCACCGGGTTTTCCTCCATACTATGACTGCTCATCTTCTGCCACCACCGTGAGCCAGGATGAGCTGCCCCCCCAGGTGACCACTAAGAGTCAGGAGCTTTGACCTACAGCTGTCTTATTGTGAGTCAACTTGGTTTTGTTTGTTTGTATGTTTGTTTTTCTCATATATAGACAAAAGCTTTTAGATCTTTTTACTGTTTTCTTTTTTGCCTCTCCATGGCTTCTGACTACTACTGTTAAGCCAGACTGTTCATCTTTAGCTTCTGGGTTTCTATGTCCATTAGCCTGTGAAGGAACTATTCTGGTGACTTTGAAAGTACAAGCTTTTAAATCTATTCACTTTACTCCTTTCTAGCTCATTAATTTCTCCCCTATTCTTCAGTGAATCTTTTACACTTCATTAGTTTTTAGTATGTATCTTGTTTATTATTAGAACTCTAAATGATTTTGTTAGATTACATATATCTTTTCATTTTTACTAATCTAAAATTTCAAGCTTTAGGTTTTCTTGGTTAGTTTGTTTTAATAAACAGTGTTTTCATTATTCTTTATTAAAAATATGATTTCAGTTTTGATTGTTCCCTTGATTTAAAAACATTATCTCAGCAATTTATGTATACATGTGGCAGAATATTACTTTTCTTTTATTTTCTACGTAATTCTCTAGATGTTTCTGATACACTAGTGTAGATAATGGTAACCTTGGTACCATTAGGATGTGTTCAAATAATTGACCTAATTTCCTAGAACAGTACCAGAAGTGTTAGTTTTACTAAATAAATATTTTCTGATGAAATATTGACAAATCAAATTACATGTTTTTCGGAATATTCCCCAAACATATTACCTTCCTAGAGGCAGTTATATCTACTCACTACATACAGATGACTCCACTGATGGTTCTGTTGTTACTCTTTACACACTCATGTACAAATGTAGACATACACAAACTCCAAAATAAAACGTGGCAATGCAAAATTGCATAACTCATAATGTCATCAGGGAAAAAAGCTTTAACACAGTATCTTGCCAGTCTTTGATGCTTCTTATTTATTTAATTTCATGAAGGTTATTAAATTTAACTTATCTCTGTTTATATTCAAATATACAATAACACCATTATTTTTTAAAAAATCATTTTAAGGTTTTGTGGAATATGCTTTGCTTATTCAAATTATCCAAATAATCAAAAAGGGAAAATGGTAAAAAACCAAATTCAAAATGAGGATGAGAATAAATAACCATGAAAATATGGGGAACTAAGAACCACAATACCACTGAGCAAAAAACATAAAGCAAATGAAATGGCTATTCTTAGGGAAATTCAGTGAATTTTAAAATATCAAACAAAAGATATTATATATATATATATATATATATATACACACACACACACATTGAAAAAATCTAGACTAAATAATACCAAAGAGAACTCTCCTCAGGCAAGACTAATGGCTCATTTATATATATTAGAAAAGACTGTTCATTGTTAGCTGTAAAGAATTATTGTCCCAATAGTCTTTGAACAAATGCAGAACTTACTGAAAGTGAAAGAGAAGAAATAAATATGTATGTGATTTAGAAAAAAACAGAAAATATAAGGTATAAACTTTGCTAATTATTTTTCAAAAATCTGTAAGTGCATCTCACAATTAGATAAAGCAATACAGTGTAAAATTAACAGGGATTTTAGCCTAGGAACTGAAGAGTAACCCAGTAGGTGGAAATATTTTAATGTATTTTATCCAATAGTAAAAAAATCTTAAGTATAAAAGTATTAAATAAAGATAAATTGATAAATGATTCTTAATCATTACTATATATGTATCTATGACTGTAACATAAAAATACATATATAAAATATGAGCATCGATATATTTTATTGATAGAGGGTTGACTCTTATAATCTGACATGGTTATTTGCAAATATATATATTTATGAACATGTATACAATATATACTGTTATTTCCATATATATACCCAAACATATACACATATATATGTACACATATATTACCTTATTAAAAGAAGGTTATTTGGAAATATATATATATATATATATTTATAAACATATGTACACATATATATGATTATTTGCAAGCATGTTTAAACATATGCCCAAATATACACATATATACAAATATATACTATCTTATTAAGAGAGGTATATACTTATTAAGATAGTATATACAAATATATACTATCTTATTTGCAAATATTCCTCTAATGTTATGTATTTATAATAGGAAGTAGTAGAGAATGTGATAAAATAACATGTAGAAATTCAAGTTTCAATTAAAAAATGAAAAATAGGTAAAATTACCTGTTTTCCAGATGATATGAAAATATAGAAGAAAATTCTAGGGGCATCAAATGAGAATTAGAATCCATATTTTGTTAGTGAGATTTCAAGTTTCTGACAAATTATATATGTATATCTCTTGTAGGTTGGCATATATGTACAGATAAATATACAAAATAGATTAGGAAAAAACTGTACACACATATACACGAGTACACACACACACACACACACAGAAGATCTTTCTTCATGATAAAAATGAATCAAGAAATCGCAAAGTGCATCTTAGTCATAACATCCATAATAGTAATAAAAATGAGGAAAAATATCTAAAATATATATATATGAAGACAACATTAAAAAGATTCCAATTCTAAGTTAATATCAAAAAAGAACCATATTTATTTTGAAGCAGAAACATTACTTAAAAGAGAAACAAAATAACTTGCAGATTCATGCAGTAATAAATCAAAATCAACAAATTTTCCTTGAAATTTGCTGGGAAAAAGGAAAAGCTGTTTTGTAGGAAGTACATATGAGGCTCTCAATTGTTAGAATGTTGCAGGATATGTCAAGATTTTAAACTTTGTGAAACTGAAACATGAACAGAATATAATTCTATGTAATAAAATATGGAATATATTTTCAAATGTTTACATATGCAATTTGTATATGATGAAAGTAGTTTTTATAATCAATGAGATTTAAAAAATGACACCTTTAAATGGTATTGCGATAAGTTGAGGATCATATAAAGAAAACATTTTTCATGCTGTTATAGAATAAATACCAAACTGTTAAGGATTTAAGTGTAAAATATGAAAACATAGGAATTGGAAAACATGGTTATAATTTTAAATCATGTACTATATAATGTTCCTTTCAATGGAAAAGTGATTAAAATGCTGCAAACAGAAAAAGCAAAGAATAAATGAGGAAAATATTCACAGTTCACACCTTAGAAAAGGAGAAATCTTTCATATTATAAAGAACTCCCTGAAATTTAGTACTTAAAGATCAATATCCAAATTTATCAATAAAAGAAAACATGAGGAGACAAAAAAAATTTAAAACCTTTTATGAGCAAAAACCAGAAAGATCAAGTGGAATGAAAACACCTGTCTCTGACCGTTCATATAGGGGACAGCCCTTCCCTGCACCTGCTGGGAGATGGAAAATGAGAAGCCCTTACGGAAGAAAATATGGCTGTCGCTCCCAGAATCCTGGATGCTTGCATATTTTCAAGCAGTGATCACACTGTATCAATTATACTCACCAAATACAGAAGCATAAGTACAAGTGACACTAAAAAAGGCATAATTTTTGTAGATATGTTCAGAGCAGGAAAGGCAGAAAAGAACCCATAAGCTGATTAATATAAAGTTAACTAAAATCCTCTAAAAGAAAAAAAAAATACTGTTTTATCTATGTCCATGTTTTTGATAAGAACAACTCACTATGTATGTGGAAAACCAGAACGGAGTGTCATAATTTTTTTTTATATAATGTGCAATGGTCTTTCAAAAGGAAAGATGATTGAAATAGGCACTTTTTTCTTGTAATATTTGAGGAAAATTACTACAATAGTTATCACACGTGGGAGTTTTTGTCAGACAGGAAAATAAAGAGTAAATTTAAGATCATAAATTCTCATTATTCTGTTTTTGTTGCGATTAAAGTTGTCCTTATATCTAAGAAAGTACATTTTTATATTTCAGAAGATACTCAAAATTAAAAACATGAAATAAGAGAGACATTCATTGGGGTTTATTTGAAATATAGAAAAAAAAAGAAAGGAAAAGAAAGAGCAAGTCTTTTAAAACCAGTGTTTTATTATTATGAATTTGAGGTTTCATGGTGTTCACCAACAATTTTTCTATCAAGAGTGTTTAATCATTTTTTTTATGAAGTTGGTTAGGTACAAAATGTAAAAACCACATTCAATCTAATTATTCCAGATGACAAAGTGTTGGGAGGCTGCGTTCAGTGATTAGCTATACGTGGTGTTTAATATTATTCTTGACTAATTTGAATAGAACACGAATCGCTGTGTCTTATTTTTATTCATGAGTGTTCTCTTTTCCCATGTTTATTGCTTGGCTCTCCCAATTTGCACCGACGAGAATCAGAAGGCTGCCTCAGTGACACATCGTGCACCTGACAAAACTCAGTGGAGAGCGATGCTCCTTAATTTTAATGAGTGTCTCTTTACTTCCCATGGACTCCCCATAAGTCATGAATTAAGAGCTGGGGGACAACATAAGAAAAACAACATGCTTTCCACTTGACTAGTGAAATTTGAATGGAATAAAAAACTTACTAGGTAATGCAAGGCTGCAGAGAAAAAAAA
>PVJO010022094.1:0-28684 GCA_004026905.1 Hystrix cristata | reverse complement strand
ATTGTGAGTCTTTCAGATGAAAGACAAGCAAAAGCAATGGCTGGAGGTATATCTCAGTAGTGAATTTGCCTAGCATGCATGAGGCCCCAGGTTCAATCCTTGGCTACATGAAAAAAGGGGAAAAAATACTTGCTTGTATACATGGCAGCCTGAACATAAAAGCTGTCTTCTTTCTTTTTCTTTCTTTCTTTCTTTCTTTCTTTGTTTCTTTCTTTCCTTCTTTTTTGCAGTACCGGGGCCTTCACATTGAGCCACATCCTCAGCCCTTAATTTTTATTTTGAGACAGAATCTCACTAATTTGCGCAAGCTGGGCTTGAACTTGTGATCCTCCTGCCTCAGCCTCCCAAATGCTAGGATTACAGGCATGTGCCACCACACCAGGCACAAAGCTATTTTGTAAGTAACACATTTTATTTGCAATTTACCCATAGATGACACTGTAACTCAACAAAAAAATTGACAGACTGTGACTACTAGTGAAAATGTGTCTTCCTATCCTAGATTCTCCTATCAAGCAACAGGAATTTGACCAGTAAGACAGTGCTAGTACATGGGATGTATGCAGTGTGCGGTTTGGTAACATACATGTAGCTGAGCATCATGCTTGTGTTCCTTTTGCATTTGCTGCTATCTCAACCCTGCACTTAGGTTACTGTACTAGACTTGCCTTCTCTGCCCACTAACTAATGCCATGTAAGCTCCTAAGGGCAAAGAGGGATCAAGTCTTACAGCTCTTTATATTCTACCTCCCAGCTCAGTATTAACACCTAATAGAAATTCCATGAAAGTTCACAGAAGAAAGAATGTGAACATGTTTAGTTAGCCAAAAAGAAGCCCTTTTTCTATAATATACCAGAACCTCATTGTCTATTTTTTGTACAAAATGTGGACTTTTTGTTATAATTTTTAGTAGGAATTATGTATAACTGATGATCCAAATCTAGCATTTCTATATGAAGTACCTTATACCAAATAATTAAAAGAATTTACATTAGTTTTTTTTTTTTTGCCTAAGTACCCCAGTTATAGATTTCCATTAACAAGAAATTTAATTATTAAATTTAGTGGCTGCTGATAGTGTATCCTTGGATCACTAAGAAGTAAATAGATGTATTAAACATAGTAAAATAATGTGCCCTACAGAATCAAAATTCTTTTAACTGTATTAAGTAATCACAGAACAGTTTTTGAAAAATGGCAAGGGGAAGAATAATACCCCTGGGCTATACAGTTCTGTGTATTTTAATAGTATAATAATGATCAGATATTAGAAAACATACCTTCAAGCGTAAAATTTACTTCAAGCAGACTTTTTTGGGGGGGTGCTGGGGATCGAACTCAGGGCTTGTGCTTGCTAGGCAAGCACTCTACCACTGAGCTAAATCCCCAACCTCTCAAGCAGACATTTTTGCCAGGTTGTTTTTATGGCAGTAGTGGGGATTGAACCCAGGGCCTTTGCATTGAGCTGTATCTCCAGGCTGTTTTCTTTTTCCTTTTTTCTGTTTGAGACAAGGTCTCACCAAATTGCTGCACTCCAACTTGAGATCCTCCTGTCTCATCCTCCCAGAGTATTGGGATTACAGGCATGTGCCATATGCCCAGCTTTGCTAATTTCTTTATACTGGTAAATCTCACATCAAATCATACCCTGCTAAGTGTACAGCTCACCTCTGGACTTCAGTCAGACACTTTCAGATTAGCATTAGCTATGTGAGGCCACCAGATGTCAAGGTTTACTTATCACTCAAAGATAAGTGATATTTGAATCTCTGTTTTAAAAAATACCTCTAAAAATGCTTACAGTATCATGAAACTAGTTTGCCAACGTGTCACATTGCCAAGTCAGCAAGAATTAGTCCCTCGTACCTCTACTTACAAGGCAGCAAATCTCTAGGTTCCCCACATGTACCACACAATGGAAAAAAGCAAGACGTTTTAAAAAGATATTGATGCCTCCAGAGATTATGATTTAATTGGTCTAGGGTGTGACCTGGGCATCAGGGCTTTTTCAAGCTCCAAGTGCTTCTTATGTGCAACAATACTGAGAATCATTAATTTAGGGCCTTTGTAGTTCTGAGAATACAGACAATTCAAAGGGGCACATTAAACAAATCTGTGCTTCCTCCATCACCATCACATGGATCAGTGAATGAGACCTAACAGGTGATAAAAGGCCTGAGTCTTTTCTACCCAAGTCTGTTCCTGTCTCCTTTTGCCACCATGGTTTTCTGCTATAACACTGCATGGAGCTTTCGATGCTTCCTGGACTTTGAGCAACTTCCCTAGTGCAAGTAGGAAACAGTCACCTAGTATGGAGAAGCTGAGACTGAAATAGCGTTCCTTCAAATTCCACAGAAGAAAGATGGTTCAGAGCAGCTCAGATGCTCTTCTGCAGACACTCACTGCTTAACACACGCTGCCCACTGCAGCTCGTGCCTCTACAATCGATATCACTGAGCTCGGTTCATTGTAACTCCTTGTTCACGGTCATGTCAGTGTCCATCTTGCCTTCCCTCTTATATTGCATGGGCTCAGGCCCACACCAGCATATTTTACATAAATCATTTAATCGGCCTTCAGTTTTTTTCCCTGCTATTTGGCTAAACTCCCTTCAAACAATTTTCTACACTAAAGAGTGATCTTCTAAAAGGCAGATCTGATATTATTCTTTAATATTAGTAATACTCCATTTGCTTTACTATCAAGTCTATACTTCTCAACCACTACTACTAAACCATTTGCCACTCATCCAAGTATGTCATATGACCTCGTGCCTCTCTGTATGGCCATAGACTCCTAGAACATTTTCAAAATTCACCTGCAGGATCATTTCTTTGCAACCTAGTTTGAATTATGAGCTGAAATGACGTGCAATCCCTCAGGAACTCACCATTTCTTTGATCAAGAGCACTCCATACACAGCCTTATGATTTTCTCCATAATAGACTATAAGCTTATTCAGAGTAGGGGCTGTATCTTTTGTGTCTTTGCCCTTTAGGGTTAGCACAGTGAGTGCTACAGTAAGTGCTCAGCCAATAGCTGTTGAATGCATGCCTTGTCATCTCTCACATCTGTGCCCTGCACACACACATTCATCATCTGTCACTGAAGACATCATCTGTGTTCATCATCTGTGCGTCCCTCCAGGCTCCGTACACAGAGCTCATGTTTCTGCTGAAATCTGGCTGACATGGCTCTTCCTCTGCAAGGCTTCCTAGGATTGTTTCCCGAGGGAGCAATGATTGTACCACCTTTTTAGCCACCATTATATTTCATACACCTTTCTAATCATAGTACATGCCAGTCTGTGCGACAATTACGATGTGTGTGTCTCCTTTGCAGGCATGTCAGCTCAGGGTGACAGCAAACTATTTTATCTCTCTTCGTATCTTCACTGCTTAGTCTATGGTAGGCAACTAGTAACTAAACTTTAATTTTGCCCACCTTCAATCCTTCTCTCACTCTATGGCCAGAATGTTCTAAGACAAACTTAGTTTATGTCTTTCTCCACTTAAAAATCTTCAGCAACTTCCCTTTACTGAGAGTGGTCTTTTCTGAAATATAGCACCCACACCAGTGGTAACACACAAAATGATTTTCATCTGAATACACAGTAGTTTTATTTTAGGGATTAAGTATTTTAATTGTGTTAGGAAAAGTGAAGTTTGCCAAGTGAATGATTTCATGGATACTTTTTTCTTATGGCAGTTAAGACGTTTTTTAATTCAGTGACTTAAAATAAATTTAAAGAAAAATATTAACAGTGCTTAGCACACTCAAACAACTAAACTCAAAAAATCATCCTATGTGGGAAACCCTGATGTACAGGTTTAATAAAATCTTCTAAATCTAGTACACAGCTATTTTACATCAGCCTGATTGTCCTTCCAGCCTCACCTACCTCTAGCTGCTATCAAACATGGCAAACCGCAGGCCACAAAACTGCAGATTCCCACACCCTCCAATGACTTCTTTCAATCTATGCTGAACACACCAGCAAGAGGGATGCTGTTAAAAAGGCAAGTTGAAGTCAGGTCATTACTGAGCTCAAAACTCTCCCATCTGGATGCTTTTATTTCTAAGAGATGCACATTAATCTGTCAGGGGTAGAGTCCCATTACAGCTGAAATTTACCTTAAAATTTGATAGACATCTTACCCAAAGACATGTACAAATAGACAATAAACATATGAAAAGATGCTTCAGATCTTGTATCATTAGGAAATTTCAAATTAAAACAATGAGCTACCACCATGTATCTATTAGAATGGCCAGAACCAGAACACTGACAACACTAAATGCCGCCATAGATGAGCGGCAACAGGAACTTCCATTTATTGCTAGTGGATTCGAATGCAAAATAGTATAGACACTCTGGAATACAGTTTGGCATTTTCTTACAAAACTAAACATACTCTTATCATATGATTCAGCTATTGTGCCCCTTGGGACTAACCTGAATAAAATGAAAACTTATATTCACATAAAAACCTGGACATGGACATTTATAGCAGCTTTATTCACAATTCCCAAAAGTTGGAAGCAACCAAGATGCCCTCTAGTGGGTGAATGGATAAATGAACTAGGTTACATCTAGTCAATAAAATATTATTCAGTACTAAAAAAGCCACAAGTCACCAAGTCATGAAAAAATGTGTAACAAACTTCAGTGCTATTATTGAGTGAAAGAAGAGTATCTGAAAATGTCATATACTGTATGATTGCAGCCATATGACATTCTGGAAAAGGCAAAACTATGGCGACAATAAAAGGATCAATGTTTGCCAGGTGTTAGTGGGGGGAGAGAGATAGATGGGCAGAGTCTAGAGGATTGTTAGAGCAGCGAAAATATTCCGTATGTTACTATAATGGTGGATACATGTCACTGTACATTTGTCCAAACCCATAAAATGTACAACTCCAAGAATGAGTTCTAATGTCAACCACAGACTCTGGATTATAATGATATGTCAACATAAGCTCATCAACTGTAATAAAATACCACTCTGTAGAGGACACCGATAATAGGAGAGGCTGTGCCTGTGAGGAAGGGTAGAAGTATATGGGAACTCTGCATGTTCTGCTCAATTTTGTTATGAACCTAAAACTGCTCTAAAAACCATCTATTCAATCAGTCAGTCAACCCTTCACTATTTCATCCTTACCACCCATCTGACAGTGAAACCAGGGTAATGAAGCTGAACTGCAAGGCCCATTGCGATCTGGCCTCCTCCACATCATTTCACTCCCTCTCAGTTACTCTGCTCCAGCCAGACTGGCCTCCTTGCCAGACCTAAAATGTCTAGCATGCTGCACTTCAATGCCTTTGTACATGTCCTGCCTTCTGCCAGGAACACTCTTCCGGCAGAGGGCCTTCATGCCCCACCCCCGCTCCCACCAAGGTACTGAGGAATCAAGCCAGGGCCTTGACATTTAGCTACATCTTGCCCTCTCTCTCTCTTTTTTTTTTTTTAACTCACTAATTTGTTAAATTGCCCAGGCTGGGATCAAACTTGTGATCTTCCTGCCTCAGCTTCCCAAAGTGCTGGGATTACAGACATGCATCACCATACCTAGCCACCTCCTATATTTTTTTAGGTCTTTATTCCAATGTCACCTTCTCAGTGAGGCCTTCTCTATTATCCTATTTTAAAATGCAGCTTTCCCCGGTCTTTCTTCATCTCCTTGCTTTATTTTTCACCAGAGATTTAAATATACTGTGTACTGTATTTTGTTCAATGCCTTGTCTGCCTCCCTCCCACTAGAATGTAAGTTCGCTGACAGCAGAGATTGCTGTTGTTTCGTTCACTGTGGTACCTCACTGCCATAGCACAGAGACGAAGCTTTGGCAGCTCTCAATACTTGTGGGATGAATAAATGAGAAGCTGCTCAAGAGTTCATTCATACTTCCTGATGTTTGCCATGCTGTTTCCTTTGCCTGGAATGACATTGCTCCACGTGTGAGAGAAGTCCAACCCAGCAACCAAAGCTCAGCTCTGGAACCCCCTCTCCTACAAAGGCAGACTGAGGCAGGGACCTCTTCTCTGGATCACCAAAGTGCCCCATTTGACTTCTGGTGGGGCCCTTATCTCAGTTCTTTTGTGATATGTAGAACCCCTTGAAGGCTTCTTACTCATCTCATATTGCCAATATCTTTGTACCTCATGTATAATACCAGGTCCTCAAAAACATTTGTGAAATGAAATAATAATGAAGGAAGGAAAAAAAATAATGAAGGAAGGAATAAACTAGGTAAAGTAATATGTTGCTTAGTGTTAACTACATAGTAATATGTAGTGTATGTAATTTAAATAATATGCAGTACTAAAGACACTCCCTTTAACATTAATACCGTATTATACCTTACTCAAGATTTATGAGTTAATGACTAACAATATCCAGAGTCCAAGACAATAGTTTAGTAATTAAAATGAAAGTCTGAGTTTGTTTTCACATTTCTTTTACATGATTTCAAAGGTTTTGCTACTTTACCTGTTGTTTGGGTTTCCATAGTCATACTGGTCTAGCTTTGACAGTATCACCATTGGAGCTAAAGATTGAGCAGGTTTGGTAAACAAAACATTGAAGCCAAAAACTACTGAAGAAAGGGGTGACCTGAAACAGATAAAAACAGCATGGGTCTTCATCACACACAAATAACATGTGTATGCAGGTATATGTGTAAGTATGTACATGTATATCTATGTATCAAGGACCTCTTCATCTGTGAAGTCCTCCTAGACATTAAGTAAATAATAGAAATAACACAGTAATTATAAAATATTAACACCTTAATTTTAAGAGATTATAGCACTAGAAGAATTTACATCTTAAATGAAGAAATTAAACCCCAAAGAGAAGACAAAATTGTCTACTTAAATTCTCAGCAAGTGAGAGTTGTATGTGCCCTGTCCCAAATTAAGTGTGCTACATGTGTGTTTTATTTAAGACCCACAGCAATGCCATGAGGAAGATATTATTACTCCTATTTTAGAGGTAGGAGAACAAACAAACTCATCTACAGTCACCTGACTAGTAAATGACAAAACTGGGATTCACTCCTAAGTCTTTTTGCCCAAAGTTCCTTAAGGATTACTTTAATGTATTCCTGGTAAGAATCCTGCCACATAATTTTTAAAAGAGCTTGCTATATGAAATAAGTGCATTGGCTGAATAAAATAAAATCTTGCCATATTTTGACTAGTGATATAATCCTTGCAAATAATGGAGAGGAGAAAAAAGAAACAAAGAAGCAGAGAAAGAAGAAAAGATGAGAAGAGAAGAAAGACAATACTAGAGAACTGAAGGAAGTTTGACTTGATAAGGACTTGGATTCAATTTCCAGATCTTCAATCTGCTGGTTATATTACTTTAGGAAAATTAATTACAGAAGGGTCTTAGTTTCCTGAAAATGGGGACAATTATAAAATGGGGACAATTATGATTGTATGGCAATACGATTGCTGTGTGTCATCCCCACAAGTCTACAAATGCCACAAGGACAGGACCTACATCAATAGAAAACCTTATCGGGACCTACATCCATAGAAAACCATCAATAATCAGTACATTTGGCTAAAGTACAAAGAAAGTCTTTTTAAGAGAAGACACATTAGCCGGTCTATATTAACTGGTACTCATTCACTATCCATTGGTTTTTTTTTTTCTTTGAGTAGGGGTACACTAATGAAAGTGCTACATCATCTTTCTTGCATAAACAGCATTTGCATTATCTAATATACAATTTCTACCCCTCTTAGAGAGCACGAGGCAATTTGAGTACAGAATACCTTTAGATGTGTGTGTGTGTGTGTGTGTGTGTGTGTGTGTGTGTGTGTGTGTGCTGGGGACTGAACTCAGGGCCTTGTACTTGCAAGCCAAGCACTCTAACCACTGAGCTAAATCCCCAACCCCTACCTTTAGATTTTAATGACATTTCCTAAAACATTTATGGTTCTCACTCAAGTTTGATGGCAATTTTTGGTACAACTTATCTCTATCAATTCTTTTTAAAGCACTTATCTTAGTTTTCATAGAAATAACTTTCATTTCCTAAATTTATACAATTTAAGTGTAATTGAAATTTGTGGGGTTGGGGATTTAGCTCAGTGGTAGAGTCCTTACCTAGTTAAGTACAAGACCCTGAGTTCAATCTCCAGCAGCAACCCCTCCCAAAAAGTATGAAATTTGTAATTATAAACTAACTGTGGGGGCACCACCCTGTAATCCCAACTACTTGGGAGGCAGAGGCAGGAAGATTGCAAGTTCGAGGCCAGCCTAGACAGACAATTCATGAGACCCTGTCTCAAAATAAAAAATAAAAAGGGCTCAGGATGTAGCTCCTGAACTTGACATGCACAAGACCCTGGGTTCAAACTCCAATACCAAATAAATAATATTTGTAATTGTGGTAAGTACATCTGATATAACAGATTTGAAACAAAAAGCAGTGACCCTTGCTAAGGACACAGCTGCACTGCAGGAGCAGAAAGCACAGATATCCTCAAGTAGCCATTTAGTCCCCAATATACCACGTGACATACACATAAGTAGGTGTGATTGAGAGGGAAGAATGTAAAGTATCCTGGAGAGTCCATTAGAAGACCTGCTGTATTGTATCCCTGGTATTTCCCTCATTGCCTGACCCAGGAGGCAATCAATAAACATTTGTTGAGTCGGTAATTAACATTTACCACTCAAGGCTGTTGTGAGATATGAATGATCAAATAGCCAGGTAGTGCTTATGTATACTGGCATTTGGTAAAAGTAGGTATTCTTCCCTTTCCAACTGTTTGAGATGTTTTATTTATTTGTAACCTATTTCATTCAAAAAGAATTTGAGGGCTGGGGATATAGTTCAGTTGTAGAGTGCGTGCTTAACATGCACATGGTCCTAGGTTTGATCCCCAGCACCAAGGGTGTTTAACTGAAGTTTCTTGTTAACTTATTCATTTACAAAGCAAAAAGCACTTCAGCAAACCACTTTTCTAGGCACAAGGGACACAAAAGCGAAGGCAGTGTCTGAACTGTAAGGGAGCTCATCTGTTACGTATTGCTTATGTCTGTAAATATGTAGGAGTCAAACTCTGAAACAGGAACAGAATTATTGAAAGAAGAGATCAAGCAGCAGGCAAAGCTTTCCTCCATTTAAATTGCATTAAAAAAAAAAGAGGCTATCCAGATAGAGAAAACATTTCCAGACATTTTTATAGGAAACAATTTTTTAGAAAGACACCAAAAACACAGGAAATAAAAGAAAATAAAGAGCTAATAAAGAATGTTCCCGTCTCTGAGTTCGATCCCCAGCAGCCCCCCAAAAAAAGAATGTTCCCCTGTCTTAAAACAATACATTCTTCTCTAATCCATAAAATAGGACACTCATCAGAAAACACTTGTCATTCAAGAGAATTTTATAACTGCTCTACAACACTTATACCCATACCAAAGGACAAAACCTCTCATTATCAGCTTAGACATTTTTAAGAAAGAATACAGTGGACCTTGATTTTTCATTTTAACTCCTTTTTTTTTTTTTTTTGGTGGGGGCGCTACTGGGGATCAAATTCAGGAACTTGCACTTGCTAGGCAAGCTCTCTAACCACTGAGCTAAACCCCCAACCCTTTTCATTTTAACTCTGCAGTGTCATAAGCAGAGGTCACTTTGCCTTATTGCCTGGTGCATACTGGAATAAATAGAATATAATATAATGCTAATTGAGATTTCACTTTGGCTTCTGAGTTTTACCCTTTTGTAGCATTGGCTATGTGAAGCTGAGGGATTAAAAATTATAGTGTTCTTTCAAAAGTGGGGAAAAGTCGCCCAGGGCAAACAAATATGAATATCCTATGATATTCTACTCTAACACCCAATGATGTCTTTTCTGATCACCGCCCTCATGCATGATTTGTAGTGTTAATATAACTGGGATGTGGAGACTCTGCTAGGGCCTGTCTCTGTGTGACAATTGTGTAGCTAATACCTGAATAAATATACTTACTGTTTATTGAACTTCAGTAAATCTGTATTGACCATATCAGCCAGTGGCAGATTAAATAGACAAGAAGAAGCTTGCATGATCACCCTAGAAAAAGAGTTAAAATATTGTACACAGATGAATTATATTTTGTTACTTACAGGAACACATCAAATGAAAGTTGACATTTGGTTTGCAAGAAGGAAAAAATGAAATAATATACTATAAGAGTAAAGATGTATTAGGTACATACTTCTATACCCCAAACGTCTATCTATAAATATATAATTCTCCTTTTTTTAAATAAATTTTTACTAAAATATCTCCAGAATTACACAAATTTACAGGCCATTACACAAGCTTACAGACCATAATACATTGTGCCTTTTACTTGTAACAACAAGCAATGTAAACAACCACATAGATGCAGCATTAAGTCACAACTACATAAAGTTGACTGTAGTACCTCATGTACGTGATACTGCTTTGGGTTTATTAGGTTCTTGGAGTATCAGGTTCTTGTTTTTAGGATATCATTATTTCTCTGGATTTCCATTCCCCTCCCCCTCTGCCCTCTTCTTGTTCCCTTGGACCCTTTGCCTATTGGCTTAGATCTGACCCTTTGCCTTTTTGTATCCATTGTTTACCATTTTCTGTTGTTTGTATTTTGCCTTGTTCAAATGAGGGATACCATACTATCAAGCTGTGAGTCTGGTTTATTTCACTCAACATTGTATTTTCCAGGTCCATCCATTTTCCTATAAATGACCCTAATTTGTCCTATTCTCCTCTAAAAGGAAAGTGAGCAGCCTAGGGGTGTGGCTCAGTGACAGAGTATGTGTCTAGCATATGTAAGACCCTGGGTTCAATCTCTGGCTCCACCAAAAAAAGGGGGAAAAAAGTGAAGTACTTACCTTTGGGGTTTTAAAAAAAATTTTATTTTTTGCTTTTTCTTATTTCCAAATAACTACCTGCTCATTAAATTTGGATAACCTATTATAGAGCAGAACTTCCCAGGGAAGATCATCAGGTATCATTCTCTTAATATCAACAATACGATAAATTAAGAAGTATAAATGGACACCTAACATTTATAACATTTTAATCATGATATGAGAATAAAACTGAGGGAAAGAATATAAGATTTTCTTTTTAAAGTGAACAGGAGCCAGGTACAATGGCACAAACCTGTAACCCCAATACTCAGGGAGACTGAGGCAAGAAGATCACAAATTCAAGTCCTGCCTGGAAAACTGAGCAAGACCCTGTCTCAAAATAAAAAAATAAAAAAGGGCAGGGATGCAGCTCAGTGGTAGAGTGCCTCTGACTTTCATCCCCAGTACTGAAGGGATGAAAAAAGAAAAAAAAAAAAAAAAGCAAACAGGAGTTGCTCTTGTGCTTAAAACACATAATGTCCTTTTCCCTAAAAAATAAATTAAAATGTAAAAATCGAATGAAAATTTTCATTCTAAAAAAATCACTATTTAAGTGTTGTTTTAAATATGATATTGCCCTCTCTTCCAGATTCACAGAATAGTTATCTGTGTGGGATTTTAATGCCTTGAAGTTTCGTAGAGGTTGACTCCTTTGGGTTAATTACTATACTCTCTGTTACCAAATTGCTAAAAATGCAAATCAACCTTCATTAGAATTTTCTTAGATTGTTCTAGCAGAGATATGGAACAGGATTTTATTAATTCATTCACTCCAAATACATTTTCTATGGACCAATTCTTTGTAAGAATTACAGTAGGTTAATTGGCCCTGATGATTAGAGATTAGACCCTATTCAGAGTAGACTTGGTCCAGCAGGGGCCACAGTCAGTGCTCAAGGGATAAACCCCGCAGTGGACATGAGTATAGGGGACTGGAGTCGTGCAGAAGGGGCACCTGATCCAAAAGAGGAAATCAAGGCAGGCTTCATGGAAAAATGCACGGCTGAGCCGCAGCCTAAGGAAACACCGGGAGAGAGCCAGGCAAGACCTAAGAGGGAGCTGGACAGACGCAGGTATCCGGAACTGCAAAGTTTTTCTGTATAGCAGACAGTAGAGTGTAAGCGGAGGAGTAAAAGGAAATGAGGATGAAGAGGGGACCTATATAGCAAGAGACTGCATATGTCATCATTTGGATATAACCTTAAAGACATGAGAAGCCACTTAGGTTGCAAAGCAAAGGAATGGCATGTTATTGTAGAAGCACATCAGAGAAGGGGTTGGAGGGACTGGAGACTAGAGGCAAAGATGTGGTACAGCGGGCTGTATGTACAGCATTCCATGTAAGTGATGATGAGGAACTAAGCTGAAGGACAGCAATGGAGTAGAGAAGGGCTGGATTCAGGACAGGTTAGAGAGATGAAATTGCCAATAACAGATGACATGTTGGATGTAGGTGTCAAAGAGAGAAGGCAAAGACAACTTCTCCCATGATGGTGAACAAAAGCAAAAGAGCAGATGGGCAGATGGCAGGGAGCGAGATTCTTGACTGGGACCCGCTGAACTTGAGATGTCTGCAGCAGGGGAGGAGCGGGCGCTTGAGGAAGAGTAGAGGTTGCAGAAATAGGAGGAAGAGGAGCCAACCAATTTTTCATAAAGGCACCGAAAACATACATTGGACAAAGAACAGCCTCTCCAATAAGTGGTGCTAGGCAAACTGGACAACCATCTGCAGAAGATTAAAACTTGACCCCTCTCTTACCCCATACAAAAATCAACTCGAAATGGCTCAGAGGCAGATGGCTCAAGGGAGAAGATATTTGCTGACTATTCACCTGACAAAGGATTGATATCCAGAATGTGTAAGGAACTTTCGACTTTTATTAGTACATGTTTGCAGTACACAATGATTACATTCATTGTAGGGAATTGGTACATGTACATAACACATTTCAATTCTTTTTTTCCCTTTTCACTTCACCTGCCTTTTTCCAGCATCAGATTCATTTATTTATAAGACTTTATAAAGTTAATTAACATATATACAGATCATGGGCCAAAGAACATATAAAACATGAAGACAATTGTAACAAGTCAAGACACACTTTCAGGGCTGGGGATTTAGCTCAATGGTTCTAGTGCTTGCCTTGTAAGCACAAGGCCCTGAGTTCAATCCCCAACACTAAAAAAAAAAAAAAAAAAAAAAGATACACTTTCAGATACATTGTCTGTGCTGGATTATAATAACTTTTTCTGTCTCTCTTTTCCTATTATGTTTTATTTCACACACTCACACACACACACAGATATTTCATATAAGAGAAATCATGCCATATTTAAGCTTGTATGTCTGAATTACTTCACTTAACATATGGTCTCAGGGTATGTTTATTTTCCTACAGATGACAAGTTTATCTTCTTTATGGCAGAGCAGTACTCCATTGTGTGTATACACCACATTCTCTTTATCCATTCATCTGTTGATGGACAAATAGGCTGTTTCCAACATTTACCTATTATAAATTGCACTGCTATAAACAGGGGAATGCATACATCACTATTGTATGATGTCTTGAACTCTTTTGGGAAGATACCTAGGAGAATAGCTGAATCAAATGAAATTTCTGCTTTTAGTTTTTTGACGAATTGCCATACTGATTTCCATAGTGGTTGTATCAGTTTACAGTCCCACGAACAATGGAGAAGTGTTCTTTTCCCCCCATAGCCTCGCCAGCATTTGTTATTGGTTGATTACTTGATGGCAGCCATTCTTTCTGGGGTGAAATGGACTTGCTTTGTTGTTTTAATTTGCATTTCTTGAATGGCCAGCAATGCTGAACATTTTTTATTTACTTGTTGACTGTTGTATTTCACATTTTTTCAACTGAGAAGTGTCTATTCATTTCAGATGCCCATTTTTAATTGGGTCTTTAATTTTGGGGAGCCTAATTTTTTTCAGGTTCTTTATATCTATGTTCTAGATATTAGTCCTTTGTCTGAAGAGTAGTTTGCAGTGCTCGCTTCAGCAGCACATATACTAAAATTGAAGAGTAGCTCGCAAAATTTTTTCCAATTCTGTAGGTTGTCTCTTCACTCTGTTGGAAGTTTCCTTTCTGTGCATGGGCAAATGATCTCAATAAACACTTTTCAAAAGAAGAACTACAGCTGGGGTGTGGTGACACATGCCTGTAATCCCAGCACTCTGGAGGCTGAGGCAGGAGGATCACTGAGAGTTCAAAGCCAACCTGGGCTATATAGTGAGTTCAAGGCTAGTCTGGATTACATGGTGAGACCCTGTCTCAAAAAAACAAAAATAATAAAAAATAATAATAATAAATAAAAATAAAAAAGAACTACAGATGATGCATGAAAAAATATATGAAGAAATGCTTGATATCATTAGCCACCAGGGAAATGCAAGTCAAAACTACAAGAACATATCTCACTCCAGTTAAAGTGATTATTAAAATTTTTAAGAATAACAAATGCACTCAGGATGTAGAGAAAAAAGAACTATCATACACAGTTAGTGGGAATGAAAATTAAAACGGCATTATAGAGAACAGTATGGAGGCTGTCTCAGTTCACGACCATGGCACAGCACAAAAGATGAAACAAAGGATTACTCGGAGTTGTGTCTGACTCAGACCCCGAGAAGGCCCAGAGGGACTGCCATTAACCCAGATCCCTCAGCATGACAGAGTCCGATAAGGACAGCCCCGAACTGAAGCCTCCGTGGCCTCTTATTTTTTTTTTTTTTTTGTGGCCTCTTATTGATAGAACCAGGAAGCAAGGATAAAAGAAAAATGAAGGGCGTCTGGACAGAATCTTGTGTATAGGACAGGAGAAGGACAAGGGAAGGGCAGGGTGGTCTGTTAAATGATAGACCTTCAGACCAATCTAAATGATAAAGCAGAGTATGGCGAGGACAAAGGCCAGAGCATTCATTCATTAAGGCAAGGTATTCGATCATTCTTGGACTTGTGGCCCAGTAATCAATCTTTTAACCTCTAACCATATGACATACACATTCCATATGACATGCATTCCAGGAGGGGGTATGGCTCCAAAAAGTCTCTTACATCTGCATATCTGTCTTATGCATACCTCTGGCCAACACCCCCACATGAGACTCCAAGAAACTAAAAATGTGTCTGTCATATGATCCAGCAAGATCCAACTGCCTCGGCTTACTGCAGCACTATTCACAATAGTTAAGACACAGAACCAGCCCAGGTGCCCATCGATGGCTAAATGGATTAAGAAAATAAGAGCTGGGCACAGTGGCACAGGAGGCTGAGGCAGGAGCAGACAACCCCAAGGCCAGCCTGGGCAACTTAGCAAGGCCCTGTCTTAAAAAGGAGGGGGTTGGGGATGTAAGGCGCAAAGCTCTGGGTTCAATCCTCAGTCCCATGAAAAGAAATAAGGGGAGAGACAGACAGACAGCCTGCAGCGCAGTGCAAAGGCCCTGGATTCAATTCCTAGTACTAATATATAAGGCAGAAGAAATAGGAGGAAGAGTTGGAGGAGGAATGAAAGCTCACAGCTCTTTTTACACCTGTCAGCATTTACTAAATGTTGTCCTTTAAAGGGTTAAAAAAAAAAAAGGAACTTGACTTTATTACAAAATTAAGTGCATAAATTCCTTGAAAAAGCAAGCTCTTGGGCTGGGGATTTAGCTCAGTAGTTAGAGTGCTCGCCTATGAAACGCAAGGCTCTGAGTTCTATCCCCAGCACCAAAAAAAAAGCAAGCAGTTGACATTTAAACAATTTGTCATAAAGGTACAATGACCTTGCCTAGACATGAATACTAAACTCAGTTCAGATCAGAGACGTTTCACTACTTGAAAGGCAAATGGCAAGACCCAATATAATCATGGGATTGGAACTGTCATTAAGTTTTTCGAGGGGCAGAGGTGGTGGTGGTGGTGGGGATTGAACTCAGGGGCCTTGAGCTTGCTAGGCACCCGCTCTACCACTGAGCTAAATCCCCAACCACAAGAATTGTCATTTACTTACATGATAATAGTGAGATAAAGGGCCAAACAGTAATAGTATTCCTGTCCCAGAAGTAACATGACAATTGCAGCTGCTCCTTCTAGGTAGAAAGAAATTAAGATAATCTTATAGTAACCAAATTTCTCCAGCCAGGACTGAATGATAAGTATGAGGCACTGAAATGAAAACAGATTGACATTGTGTTAAGAAGGGACCCACATATTATGCTACTTTTTCCTGTGGATGATGAAATAAATGTTCTAATTACAAAATAAAATTGCTTCTGAATTATAGTATCAATTGAAATGCACAACCATCACTATCTTGATTAGAGATGCTATTTTCCATATATGTCCAAAAATTGACTCTGGATATTAACATTCTATGAGTAACAAAGAAACTGCTATTCTTTCCAATAAAACAAATAAACCGGGAAATGATTTCCTTATTTTTTATTTCCTTATTTTTTATTTCATACTAATATAGAAATTTTGCTAAAACTGATCATGAGAAAAAAATCAGTCACTAACAAACAAACAGTCATTGCTTTATGGTGAAGTGAAAGTTTCAACTAAAAAAACTTCAAATTTTAAAGTTAAAGCCTAGAATTCATCTAACACACAGTAGGTGTAAAAAATATTTATTGAATGAATAAGAATCTCAGTCTTCTTACTGTGATAGAAATTTGAAATGTACCTTTTACCTAAAGCCAGAGGTAATAGGTTACAATTCTATCTACATTTCTCCTGGTTGTATGTGCTGCCTAACCTTACGTATTTTCATAATTCTAAAAGAGAATTCTTATTTAGGGTTTTTTCTGATTTTTTTGGAGGGCTGGTGGGGATTGAACTTGAGGCTTTACACTTGCCAGGCAAGTGCTCTACCACTGAGCTAAATTCCCAACCCCCTTTTTCTGTATTTTTTGCTGCCAATGAAAAAGTTTATTGTTTTAGACTGAAAGGCTTATACTAAATATACATATGTACATTGGGATGGTTGATTGATTGTATCAACTTGTAAGAGAAGCTTAACTAAATTGACTCAACAATTCTACACCCAGAGTGTAGAAGACCCACCCTAGGGCAGCTAATTGGCTGCGTGGTATAAAAGGGAAATGAAGGGTGGATCTGCTCTGGTTTCTTTGGAGGAGCTCCACCTTCACTTTGGACGTAATCTCCTGGCTTCCAACACAGACTCTTCAGCTTCCATGACAGACCCATTGGGCTCAGGATAGGAACTCGTACGGGACACTCTGCACTCTTCCATGTCTGACCTGGTAGGCAGCCCTTGTAAGCCAATCTGTAAACTCTTATGTATTTGTTTATCTTGTATTGCATGTTTCTCTAGTAAATACTGAATACTACATACATTAACAAAGATTGGAAAATACTCCTTGTTTTCAATTTTAAAAAGCATACTGTCTAACCTGAAAAGTTTTCAGTAACAAAATGTATGTATATTACAATTAGAAGATAATTTTGAATAATAAAAGTAAAATTCAAATGTCCTTTAAAAAACATAAGGTTTTTTTCCCCTGACATTTTTTGGCTTACTTCTCTACTTTCAAGGAACAAGAGCTCATTTTCTAGCTACTAAAAACAATGGCTCTGTGATTGATGAAATTCAAGGCATTTCGACAGTTTTGTAATAGAAAGTGTGCAAAACACCCCAACAAGTCCAATTATGTTCTTGCTATAATTATAGCATTATAAAGTAGTACATTTCCACATATTGAAATGAATCTGCTTCTTCTCAGTATCTCCTATGCAAATACACAAAATCCAAGAAGTTAATAATGCAAGAAGTGTGTGGCAGAAGGGGAAGTGCAAGATGTTAAAAATCAGATGTCCGAGGTTTGAATTCCAGCTTTGCCACTTTTAACCAGCTATGTATACAGACAAGTTACTTCATCTAAGAGGCATTTTTTCCTCTCTCTCTTGCTCACTCTTAAATTTTATTTATTGTATTCTCTCACACTGAGCTTTACCCCAACTCTTCTCCTTCATCTAGCCTTCATCTAGCGCCATATTCAACATATAAGGCATTCAATCATTGTTAGTTATTATTCCTGTATCCAGTGTACAAAAAGACATGAGCCAGCAATAAGTATTATTACAAAAATCATTCTACTGAAATAGTCCTGTACAAACTGAGGGTTTTGGCTCCCTGCTCAAATGTTATTGAGAAGGAATCTGTGAACAGCATGTCCCAACATAAGTGTTGGCAAACCCACACCAAAGAAGCCTAAATCAAAGCAGCAAAACTCTGATAAATATCTGCAGCAGCTTTGAATTGGTTGTACATAATTAGAGCTAATGTTTCTAGAGTGCTTATTTTGTGCCATTTTAAGTACTTCATGAGTTTTAACTCATTTAATCCTCATAGTAATTCCATTAGGTAGGCCACATTTTTATTCTCATTTTATAGATGAGGAAACTGAGACACAGAGAGGTTGAATACCTTAACCAGAGTCACTCAGTTACTATTCTGCCTCTCTGAGGAGAGTGAGATGTGGAAGAGTGACAGACATATTAAAACAGTTATTAGAGAAAACAAAACACTTGTTCATTTTTTTTCTTCTTCCATTTACCCAGCTCCTCAAAATGAAGATCACTGAGAAGTCAGACTCAGAAAATGAGAATACAGTGCCTACTCTGCATCACTAAACCCAATAGTTAAAGTGTTAAAGTGAATTTGCCAAATAATAGTATTAACAGATTCTAACAAATTGTCTTTTTTGTCACAAAGATGCATGCAAGTGTTACTTTTCCTGAAATTAAGAATAAATTTAAGCCTAGCCTGGGCAACTTAGTGGCAAGACTCTGTCTCAAAATAAAAAAAATTTTAAGAGAGCTGTGGATGCAGCTTGGTGTGAACCTCCTGGGTACTATCCTTATCCCTACTATGAGAGAGAGAGACAGAGCACACTCAGGCTTTCTGTCTCCTGCCATGTGATGCCCTGCACTGTCTTGGGACTCTGACAGCAAGAAGGCCATGATCGGATGCAACCCCTCCTTGGACTTCCATAACCAAGAGCCAAAATAAACCTCTTTTCTTGAAAACTTAACCAGTCTCTGGCACTGTGTGATTAGCAACTGAAAACATTATAGAACAATGTTTTACACATTAATGTTATATAGACTAATATAGAATAATATATTCACACATGCTACAACATGGATGACTCTCAAAAACATCGTAAATGGAGAAAAAAGTCACAAAAGACCATACATTACCTATTTGATTCCATTTATGTAAAAGTCCAACAAAGGCAAATACACAAAGACAAAAAGTAACTTAGTAGTTATCAGAGGTCAAGGTAAGAAGGAACTGGGAATTGATTGGTTCTTTTTTTGGTGGGGCGTTGCTGGGGGTCAAAATCAGATGAGGGTCAAACCCCCATCTGCTCTTTTTTTACATAAAAGTTTAACAAACTTTTTTTTAACCTGGTGAAGAGGAGAAACTACAGGCAAGTGCATGGTTTAAAGTAAGAAGGTATATATAGCCTAGAACAGGGATGGTGAACATTTTAGAGCTTTCAATGATACAAACAGCCCACTGCAGCACTTGTGCCACAGGTTCACCACCTCTAGCCTAGAATATGGTAGCAAATAATAAGCAGAGACAGGAATTCAAACAGCTCTCTATTCTCAATTGCTTAAATTAAAAGCTGGTGTAGTTTGGATCATCAGGGCACCCCAACAGTCCATGTGTTAAAGGATCAGTCCCCAGGGTGCTATCACTGGGAGATGATGGACCCTTTAAAAGTAAGGTCTAAAAAGAAAGTAGAGTCGAGTAGAAGGTCCGTGGTGATTGACAGTGTTGTCCTAATGGGAACTGGGGGACTCCCTCCCTTTCCTCTTTCTCTTTTGCTTTCTGGCCATGGAGGGAGCAGTTTCTTCCACTATATATTCCCCACCATTATTCTCTGGTACCCCAAGCAGTGGCCCAAAGCAACAGTTCTGCCTGCTCTTGGACTGCAACCTCCAGAACTGTGAGCTAAGTAAACATTTTCTCTTATGAGTTAATCATCCCAGGAATTTTGTTACAGTAACATGAAACTGACTAACACAAATGCAAAGAGCTTGATAAATCTCAAGTTGCTCTGAAGGAAGAACAGTTATCAGGCACACACAACACCTGAGACTCTAGCAATAAACCAAAACTTTCATTTGGTATACTCTGATAAATGATGTACACATGCTACATTTGAGAGATAGTTTTTTGGTTGTTTTTTTTGTTTTTTTTTTTGAGGTGAGAGTTTCGCTGTGTTGCCCAGGCTGGTCTCAAACTTGTGAGGTTAAGTGATCCTCACACTTCTGCCCTCCCAAGTAGCAGGAACTACAGGTATGTGCCACCATGCTTGGCTAGAGACAAGAGTCTTACATTACATGGCTCTGAAGGCAGATGCTTCTGTGCCTCCCTTTTCTCATCTCTAAGGATGAGAAGGGTCTCTCCCTTGCAATTTGTTATGAGGACCACATAAGGTAATGTTTACAATGTGTTTGGCATAGTCCACAGCAAATGGTAAACACTCAATGACTGTGAGTTATCATTATTATGATATAAACAGGAACCGTAAAGATCTTGAGCAGAAAGGCAAACTCTATCTTTCTGATATATTTTACTTAAGAAATTATAGTCACACTTAAAACACTTTAGAACTACTTCTACCCCAAATGGCTTAAATTGGGGGGGTGCTGGGGATCAAACTCAGGGCCTTGTACTTCCTAGGCAAGTGCCGTACCACTGAGCTAAATCCCCAACCCTAGTTTAAATATTTTTGGCAAACAGTAAAAATTACTTGTCTGTCCAGAACGATTTATTTCTTATTCCCTGAAGAGTATAAGTAACATGTATTACTTATTACATAATTATGAAAATAGGAGAAACATATATCATAAGCTAGGTTGAATAATATTTTTAGTGGATATATTCAGGTTAAAGGGAATGATATAGCAGTTCTCCAAATGGTAGAATAAACAGCATACCAGTATGTTTTTGAAGGAGGACGTGCCCTCTACAATAATACCAGTAGTCATAACCATGGAATTTTAATAGAGCTCTGGAATTCTGGGACTCAAACTTTCATTCAGTCAAGTGTTTTGAAATCTTACTCCATGAATACTTGATCAAGTGACTCTTCTTCCATCCCCAAAATCTTAAATACCTGAATAAAACAAAACTACATGCTGATAGGAAGCCATTTATCTTCTAACATAGTTCTGATGAAGTTCAAATTGGAAAGCTCCGGGGGATTAAAAGACTAAAATGTTTAAAATATCTCATTGCTTGGCTTTCACTGGGCTTCCTTTCTTCCTTTCTTCTTGTTTTACTACTTTGTTTCTAGTGAATTATATTAACATCTGGAGCTCTGACTCTTTGGGTCTCTTAATAAATGTGTGTCATTTGTTCAAATTACTGAGATAACCAGGTTTCTGACTTCCTCAGCCACCTGAGAGTTCAATCTTTAACCTGTATAGGACAATACATGAAGAATGGTCACATACCTGTGGGCAAATAAAGCCTGCCCCGTACATGATGCTTCTCATGGAAGAAGAAAGAGCATCCCTGGGAATAAGGAGATCTGCAAAGATCATCATGAAGTTGTTGAAGAAGGTTAAATGGAAGACTTGGAAGAAATTCATTATTAAAAAAAGGTAAAAGTTTTTCTGAGACAAGATTTGTCTCATCAGTAAGAAGACAGAGGTCCAGTCAACATCCTGTTCACTTTCCAAGAGAAAGTTTTCTTCGGGGCTTCTTTTAGGTTCCAAATGTCTCATGTGGTACATGCCAGTATAAAGGCTGGCAGCTGCAAGAAAGGCAATGAAAATAGCTGCGGCCTGAAAATTGGGCAGAATTTCCATGTTATTAGAAATGAGGCCACAGAAAAGGATACTGGTAGATCCTACTAGTGATGCCACTTGGTTAATTTTAATCAGCTGAAGCCTACTTTCACGCCTCGTGAAAGTCTCTACAAACAGTCTACAATGGGCTTGCTGCATCTGAGTGAGTGTGGTATCAAAAGCACATAATGATACTACCAGGTGAAGTCCACTAAGCCAGTCACCTTCTTGATAGTGTCTCCAAGGGAACCAAGGGAGCAGGAAGGCTACTGCATACAAACAGGCTCCACACAAGATAGAAAGATGACGACTTAAACTGCAATCGGCCTTAAAGTTGATGCAAAAATACCCAGTCAGGTCATTAAGGATATTCCAAATCATTAAAATTATCTAGGGAGAAGAAACACACAGGATTATTTCGATGTAATAGTACTTGTCTCAAAAACCACTACATTCATAAGATGAAAATGACCCCTGACTTTTTTTTTTTACTTATATGAAATATCCAGAGCTGGTCAGTTTAAAAAAAACTAATTCAATCCCTAGCACCAAAAAAAAACTCATTGTTTTCAGAACCAGCTGAAATATTAATAAGAATTACAGCCAACACTATTCAAAAGCTAATATGCATTCATGTTGGCCTACATACTGTACATGCATTATTTAATCAGATCCTTAAAAATAACCCTATACAATAGTTATTTCTCCCAATTTACAAATGAGGAAATTGGCTGAGGGTTTATCTCAGTGGTTAGAGCACTTGCCTAGCAAGCGCAAGGCCAGAGAAGCTATGCAACTTGCCTCGCTAATAAGCAACACAGGAGTCTGACCCAAGGCAGCAAACCCCAGAATTTGTGCTCTCACTCACAGAGAAGCCTTGCTCACAGGGCCATGCTTCTGCAGAGTGATGGCTTGTTTACATCAAGGCATGGTTTTAAACAATTTCATTAGGAAAGGTTAAAATAACAATATTTAGCCACTCAAAATGGATGCTGTATGTTGTTGTCAGTAACAAATGTGTAACATTATAAAACACAAGGGTTTTAAAGCCATGAACTCTATCCATTCTGACCATCTAATTGGTAATGAGTTATAATACAATTTGTCAATGCCATTGGCCTTTTCAAGACAAATATGTTAATAACGATGATACTGATTATCCATATAAATTAATTTTTCAGATGATCAAGGCTTACCCTTTAAATTCTAAAGCTTTTATATTTTAAATGGCAAACCTTAAAACGTCTTTCTAATCAGAGGACCTTGGACATAAATTTGTGAACTGTTTGGTTTCTGAGGATCAAACCCAAGGCTACTGCACTCTAGGCAAGTACTCTACCACTGAGCTACATCCCCAGCCCAAGACTTTTTCTTGATAATTCAGCTATGTGAAGAATCGGCTATTTAGGTAAGTGGCAATAATACACAGCTATGAGGAAAGAGAAGTTGTACTATGTGACAGACTCTGTCTTACTTGGGTTTGATAGAAGGCCATTTCTGAAATCTTGTATAAGTCTAAGAACAGTTTCACATAGTAGAAGCTGAAAACAGAATTTAGCATTCCAGTCCCTAATGTTATCATAAAGTATGCCCAAGCAGTGGGTTTGATATGAAAAAATGTCATTTTCAATGCCAAGGAACTTTTCTTCCCTGTGTTTAAAAAAAAAAAAAGGTTAAAAGGGTTAGGGATTTATCTCAGTGGTACAGTGCTTGTCTAGAAAGCACAAACCCCTGAGTTCAATTCTCAGCAGCCCCCCCCAAAAAGGTTAAAATCCACTGTTTCCATACAATAGTAGACCACTGGTATTATTCCACTGGACATTAGTTAATTTTAGTTAAATAAGAGTCCAAAACCAATAGCTTAGAATACATCACCGGATTTAATACTTCACTTATCCATACTCACCTAATACTTTGAGATATTGCCAGGAATTCTAATTTGCATAGGCTGTGACTCTACTTATATTTTTAATATGTTTTTTTAATTTATACAGTGGAATTTGTCCAAGTTTGGATATGCTCAGCTAGTGGCAGGGGAAATATGTTTATGTATTATTAACCTCCCTACTTGGGAGGGTACACAGAAAAAGAACAATGCAGTGACAACCATTTGCTGAAGTCACAGAGGAAAAATAGATGTAAACCCCCTTAAGAGAAAGCTGTCCAGAGCTGGGTCCCATGCCTGGAATCCACTTCTATCCCTTGCTTTGGTAGCTTGTCAGACCCCCAGCAGCCAAAATGGTGCAGCAGATGGAAAGCAAAGAGACTTTTCAGCAAGCCTTGGCTGGTGCAGGAGATAAACTTGTAGTACTTGACTTTGTCACGCAGTGTGGACCTTGCAAAACAATCAAACCTTTCTTTCATTCCCTGCTGAAAATATTCCAATGTGTTGTTCCTTGAAGTAGATGTGGATGACTGTCAGGAAATCGCGACTGTGAAGTCAAATGCAAGCCAACTTTCCAGTTTCTTAAAAAGGATAAAAAGGTGGGTGAGTTTTCTGGTACTAATAAGGAAAAGCTTGAAGCCACCATTAATTTCTTGTCCTTGGGGGGTGGGCAGTGCTGGGGATCAAACTCAGGGCTTTAGTACTTGCTAGGCAAGTGCTCTACCGCAGAGCTAAATCCCCAACCCCTGACGCCACCATTAATGAATTAGTCTAGTGGTCTTTTCTGAAGACCACAACCAGGTATCAGCTGTTTAAAACTTTTAATATTTTGGCTGGGGATTTAGCTCAGTGGTTAGAGTGCCTGCCTCACAAGCACAAGGCCCTGAGTTTGATCCCCAGCACCAAAAACAAAACAAAACAAATAAATGACAATAAAATAGTAATTCTACCCTTTGAAAAAAAGAGAGAAAGTTGTTCATTCAGTAACACAGACTTGCATTTGAAGATTTATTCTTGCTTTTCTGTTAAACTCTGTAGCTTTGACCTATAGAACATATCTAAGAGTGATCTAGAAATAACATATATGAATTCTTGCTCCGAAGTAGATGTCCCTCTTAAATCTAGCCTATCATCTTACCCTTTGATCTATACAACCCCAAAACAGGAAAGGTTAACCAACAGGAAGTAGGCCTTGATTCATCTTCCTTTTGATCTTGACTATAGCTTTGAGGGAACGCCATGATCAAACCCATTTATCCCTGACTTACTAGAATGTTTGGCCACATCTCCACAAGCTTACTAAATAAAAAAACAGACAAAATATTCCCATAACTTGGGGGATATTACTCTCTTTAGTAAGCTTTGGGCCTCTGCTTTAACTTTGGAGATTCAGGAGCAGAATTAAGCAAGCAGTTCAGTCTACATTGCCTAACTTCTTAGGGGAAGGAAAGGCAAATTAGTAAGAGAGAACTGGACATGTTGTTCAGATGATCAAATTATTGGTCCTCAAATCTTTCATTTACCCTGAAAGACTCAAGAATGACTAATTCTATGAATGGTAGGCCTATAGAATATAAAAAAGGGTTATCAACCCCATATGCATAGAAAGCATTGGGTATAGACTAAATGAGGCTATTTTGCACAGGCTGGGGATGTAGCTCAGTTGTAGAGTGCTTGCCTAACAGTGGTGTGACAGAGGAGAGGGACTTGAAGCTTCCCCAAAGGTACTTTTATTCCCTGCTGCCCCCAAAGCCTTGTGGCCAGGCCAGGACTGTATCAGGTGCCTTATGACCTCTCCAGGAGACACTTACTTCAGCCGAAGCAGGCTTCAGTCACAGACCTATCACAAATTGACTCCACCCCCCCAAATCAGAGAGGAACCCCTTTACCATCCATGACTGTGGAATATATAACCAACCTTGAACAGGTGAGTCTGGGTCAGTCCCTGCACAGTTCCCTCTTATGCCGCACCACAGTTCTATGAAAGCCTTTTCCAGATCGCATTTTCTTGCCTATTTGTGATTTTTGTCTGGGGTAGCACATGCTGAGCTGGAAACATCACAGGCTGCTGGTGCCTATGGTGGCTGTGGCTGGAGCTGGTAACACTGAGGATGGCTGGCAGTGAGAGAGCAAGGCTAGCAGCCAGAATGCAACAGAATAGCTGGGAGCCACCATCTCCAATGGCCTGGTGAGGCCTGGTGATAGCTGTTTGCTCCAAACAGCAAGAAAGGACTTTAAAAGAGGTGTTAGTTGTTGGCTTTCAAAGCTGGCTATTAACACTAAAAGAGCTATACTTTGCCAGTTTGAGATTTCTATATGAATTGAGCAAGAACCCTCCGCAGATGAATAACATCTTGGAAGCACCTATGAGGACCTCCCCCCTTAGAGGCCCCTGAAAAAGAGGGCAAACAATGGTGATGGTTGACAGTAGGCTCAAGAATAAGCCTATGTCTGATTTCCACCTTGCACACAGCTAAGAATCTATGCTAGCTGGTGGTAGTGGAAGGCCACGCATTTACTCCCCAGCACTACAAACACAAAAGGACATTTTGCCCATATATGTACTTGTATTCTTGGGTTTTTTTGGCTGGGGCAGGGGCAATTCTGGGGCTCAAACTCAGGGCTTTCCACTTGCTAGCCAAGCACTCTACCAGTGAGCTAAATCCCCAGTATTCTTAAAATGTTTATAGATTCTGATGTAATGATAAAATGCAAATCTGATTTTTTTTTTTTTTTTTTGATGCTGGGAATTGAACTCAGGCCCTTATGGTTGCTAGGCAAATGCTCTACCACTTGACCTAAACCCCCAGCCCTGATTATTTCATCATTATGCGGTTCTTAAATGCTTGAAAAGTATAAGTCCTACAGTATCATGTGATCAGTCAGTACTTTTAGCTTTTAAAGGTAATTCTCTGATTTGAAGAAGTTGGGAACTGCTGGTGAAAATCTCACTTTAGGGAGTTATTTTGGCATAAGTGAGAATGAAAAAATAAAAAAAAATTAAGTGAGAATGAAGACTGAGGCTAGAGGTTGCTTTATTACCAAGAAAGCCAAAAACAAAGCAGTAGAACCAAAAGCCGAGATATAAATTCAGCCCACCCAAATCTAGGCACTCCTCTTTTTCTTAGTTTCATTTCAGGCATACCTAAAATAAGAAACATACCACACTTTCCTGAACTGATCTATCATTAAGTCAGAAGACAGGTATTTATAAACCCAGAATTCTGCAGTGTCATAAACTCTCTGAGTTGACTTCAACTTTTTTTTTCCTAAACAATTTAAGTACCCACTGAGTTTGAAACTAAGAATATAAAGTTTTTATGTGTTGACTTTTCATACTGCAGATCAAACCCAGGGGTGCTGTACCACTAAGCTATATCCTCAGCCCTTTAACAATTTCTTTTTAAAATTTTGAGACCAACTCTCACTATGTTGCCTGGGCTGGTCTGGAATTATGATCCTCCTGCCTCCACCTCCCAAGTAGGTAGGATTATAGACATGTACCACTGTACCTGGCAATGTAAGGATTTGATAACATAATGAAAAAAAAAAACCTCCTCAGTGTGAATTTCTCTTTGTACGTACTAAAATAGAAGTAACACCTTCCTTTCCTCTGCAAAAAGAACTATCAATGTTTTCCTTTACTTTCATCATAGTAAATACTTATCTCAGTGAGGATCAAAGTGGAAATCACCATGAACAATCTTTTAAAAGCCACCATTCCTATCTAAAAACTCTCCCTACATGGCTTTACTTTAGCAACAAAATGTTAAAATAAAAAAAGCACATTTTGTTTTCACAATGACGATCAAAGGACTTCTGAAGCTGGATCTTCTTTACCACAAGTTTTCTACAGAAGAGTTTTTATTTTTATTTATTTATTTTTGTGCCGGAGATCGAACTCAGGGCCTTGAGCTTGCTAGGCAAGCACTCTAACTACTGAGCTAAACCCAAGCCCTATAGAAGAGTTTTTAAATCAGCAGAATGGTATAATGATTGGGCTGGACAAATAAGCTAAATACTGCTAAGTTATTATATGAATACCGAAACCTCTTTTAGAATCAACTTTGGAGCCAGGCATGGTGGCCCACGCCTGTAATCCCAGCACTCGGGAGGCTGAGGCAGGAGAATTGCTGTGAGTTTGAGGCCAGCCTCAGCTACATAGTGAGTTCAAGGCTGGCCTGAACAACATAGTGAGACCCTGTCTCAAAAAAAAATAGTAAAAACTTTCTAGAATCAACTTTGGGGGTTACTCATTAATCTATCACTAAACCAAATGATACTAACATCACTGAAGAGACTACTTATGATTGCTTCTACGCTTTGACTAAGAAGACTCTAAAAGAACAGAGATAGCTCTAAAGTAGAACTTTGAGCCCTCAAAGCTAAACAAGCTTTTCCAGAGAGGAAAACATTTCTGAAAATAGCATCCTTAAAAAGAACCCCTAATACACTCCTAGAGGCATAAAGCCTAGGGGGGGTTGTTTTTGCTATTTAAGACTTTGAAGACCTTTACTTCTTCAGAGTTTTCTTTCCTTTTGGTTTTTTGATTTTTTTGAGACAAGGTCTCACTGTAGTTGAGGCTGGCCTTAAATGCACAGGGATCCTTCCTACCACATCCCCCTGAGTGTTGGCATTATAGGCGTGTACCACCACGCCTGGCTTCTCTTTGTTTTTTAAAGTGAATGTTAAAGAACATTCCAATACACTTTTCCCTCCAACTGGAGGAAAAATGAGCCTCTGTTTGTTATGGAGCAAACAGCCAGCACTTTCGATCTTGTGGATCACTGACTAAGGTGAGATGCATGATTCTAAAGACCTTTAGTTTCCACAAATCACCATTAGCAAATACTAAATACAAGGTCTTGCCATGTAGCTCTGGCTGTCCTCCAACTCAGTGATCGCCTGCCTCAGCCTCCCAAGTGCTAGGATTACAGGGGTGCACCACCATGCCCAGCTTTTTTTGCTTTTTTTGAGACGGGGTCTCACTATTTAGCTCAGGCTGAATTTGAACTCACTATGTAGCCCAGGCTGTCCTCGAACTCCAG
>PVJO010022093.1:0-28734 GCA_004026905.1 Hystrix cristata | reverse complement strand
AATTCTAGGAAGTAAAGTACAATTCTTGGAAGATTTTCTTTGACCAAAATTGTCATGATGGTAAAATGAAGAATTTTCCTTTATAATAGCATTCAGTGACTGAAAAAACTCCTGAATTCTAATCTATTAACAAAATAAGGGAGAAAAGTGTTTATGTTAGAGATCTTTCCATCACTATAACAAAATGCCTGAGATAACCTATAAGACTATACATGTTTAGTCTATTTAGCCTACAGTGTTGGAGTACCCAGTCCTTGATGGAGTGACCCACATCTTTGGGCTTATGGTGAGGTAGAGTGTGCTACTGTGGAGTGTGTGGAACAGCAAAACTGCTCACCTTATCAATGAGGACACAAAGATGAGGCTGGGACCCAATACCATCTGAGGCCCCATCTCCAGTCACCTAAGAACTTCTAACTGTACCCCACCTCCCCAATTTCCATTCCTTCCCCACAGCAGCATCCTGGGGAATAGGTCTTTAACACATGGCCCTATGTGATACATTCAAACTGTAGCAATGTGCTAAATGAATTATTTAATCTACATATATTGATACACCATGTTGTTTTATATAATTCCAAATAGGTACATTTCTAAAGATAAGCTATAATAAACCAAGTCATTCTGTGGAGTTTTGAGATTAATGATTAATTTATGTCATAGTGTAATTAGTTGAAGAACTAACTTACCTGACTTGCATCCTAACTCCCAAATTTTTGGGGTGGTCAGACTGTAAGATTATTTTAAACATAGATCAACCACATACATAATTCTTTTATTGTAGAGATAAAAGTTATTCTGTGTGTGTGTGTGTGTGTGTGTGTGTGTGTGTGTGTGTGTGTGTAGTACTGCAGATTGAACCCAGGATCTTGTTAAGCCAGGCATATGCTTTAACACTGAGTTACATTCTTAGAATTTTTTATATTTCTGTTTTAGGATGGGAGCTCTCAAAATTTCCCAGGCTGGCATCAAACTTGCAATAGTCCCGCCTCAGCTTCACAAGTAAATGGGACTTAAAAATCACTCTTTAGATGAAACGTCTACCTCATTCTCCCCAGATTCTGGTCAATTTAGGTTATTCTCTGAAAGAAACAACTCTAAAATGAAGTTTTGATTCCTTCTCTTTTTATTAATAAACATGATGTTAGAACGGGATAAGTAAGACTTCTCCTTATTCCTGATTTATACAAAACTGTCAAAACTAACACAGCACTTAGAAGTATCATTTTCTTTCATATGTAAAGGAAAATTATCCACCATAGCAACTGTAAAGATTACAATATGTGTATAAGGCTTAGCACAGTGCCTGGCACACAATATGTTTTTGTATATGCCAATTATTTTTTCTTTTTCTTAGTATTAATTGAAATAAAGTGACAACATCCACAAAAATGCTACAATCCAAAGGTAACAAGATCAGAAACCACCTTCTATGCTAATATTCTCTGAGAAAGTTGTAAAAAAGAAATAGCAACAAATAAAAATGTGATTAAAATATTGACATGATAAATCCAGATATGATTCACTGTCTTTTAACTTTGAAGAAAGGAACTATCTTGATCTTTTTTGCAAATGCTATTTGATTTGACTAAATGAAATATATAGAAACAAAATCATAAACCAGGATATATTCCAGACTGAATTTCTTTGTTGAGAAATAAGACAGCATAAGGAAGTTGCTCTACAAAGTATGTAATTTTAAACATAGAAGAAAATATTTTAGGAAAAGAACAACATATAGCTCAATATATTAAAAAGTGTCGTGCCAAGGAACATTTTTAATATTTGTAGACCTGTTGTTTGGAGACTGGCCAGATTAATTCTCCAATGCATTTTAAAAAGTAGACAGAATTTCAGAGAAAGAATGCTAAATTACACTTATAAATCATACAATTAAAAATAAGAACAAAGCAGTCAATAATGGTTTCCAACTGCATGTAACATTTTTATTTGAAAATGAAAGAGATCATTTGATTTTTCTATATATTAAATAACAAAACAAAAGTTAAGTAAGTGTGGTGGGTATTTTGATACTCTATAAATTCTCTATTGTTGGATAGATATTTAATTACACATTTTGTGATCTTGATTTCTGAAACCCTATAGTTTTATGGTATATGATATTCTGCATACCTATTCAAATTTTGGTTGTAAGATTAGACATAGAATTAATGTACTTGGATTAGATATAGATTAATGTGTTTTCAAGAACTTTAAGGAATTTCCTTGAATCACAAGCTTTGCTCATATTTTTCAAACTATATGCTAGATTCATAATTTCAGACATATACTATGCTGTACTAACTCTTGAATCATCTAGTGATGTGCTCAGATTATTTTCCTCATTTTAAATGAGCTGAAAAATACATTACATAATGGATGAATTAAATTACTGAATTTCTTAAAGCTTGCTCACACTAATTTGATTTTTTTCTTATACAATGTGCCAGTATTAGAGATATAGAAATATCATTTTATATATTATGACACTGATTGAATTTGTAAGCATTATAACATTTAATTTATACATATTTCATTTCCTAATTGAAAACTAAAATAGTTAAATATTAACCAAATTGTGGTCCTTAGACTAAATATGGAAGATATTGCATGAATAAATAAGTGATAATTATACATTTCTGTATATTAATATCAGATATTAAAGATAGTATTATGTTAATTATCAATATCAATGTGATTCAAACTTCATTTTTTTAAAGGAAATTTTCCTAATTAGGTTTTTACAAGTAACACAAAATCAACTGTATGCAAACAAACCATTATAAACACCTTGTAATTTATCCTATGTCAGCTGATCACTTATTTCATTTTGCTGTGAATATTGCCTAGAATAGAAGATGTATGTAACATTTTTTTCCATGTTTGTATTCCAAAATAGAAAGAGTAATGATTGTTTTATCTATATGTTACAATGTTTTCTCTAATCCTACAACCTCTCTAGAACAAGTGAATAAAATCTGCTTAAATTCATTAATTATGAAAAATCATACGACTTAAATTGCACCAACTAAATTTAACTTTTCTTTTAAAGAAACATGTTTTTGGAAAGTCATTCTGGAAAAGGAGGCTGTTATTACTCAGTAGCTGGTGATAGTGTTTTGTCTGCAATGTGTGTTCTACTGATCGCCCAGTCCCTTTTTACTTTAATTAATGTTTGATTTCCCCTTTTCGAATAAATTTTTACTAATAAACTTATATCTTTTGAAACATGTAAAGACATAGATTACCATTTTCTTCACATAAATGTTGAATTAATTGGTGATGAATTTGTAGAAAATGCAAATTCATTCCAATATGAGAAAATAGTTAAAGTTATTTCTATTTAGTAATTGTATTTCCCATGCTGACATCAATCTGAATGTTGATTGACATGACTCACTTGTAAGTAATTTATAATCAATTATCTTATTGTGTTTATATCCATCAACATGCTACTTCTATGACCAAATCATGCAGCGTTCACCAGGAGCTGTCCGACCTCATACTTGCTACTGATAAACATTGACTACCTGGGATCATTAGTAAAACAAATAGCAGCGAAGGAAGTGATACAGTTCCGTACTGCATATTCATGTACTCGTGCTAACACACATAGCAATATTCAAACAATGTTTAAAATTTGGAAAATGTGAAAATTATCAATGTGCTTCTTGTTTCATAGAACAAGTGTTCTGTTAATAGTTTAATTTTTAATGCTCTACTATTGCTAAACATACAAGTTTCAAAATAGGCATCTTTTATCATATTTTAAAATGAGTTATAAACATTTAGATATTACTATAAAAATAGTTAATATGTTGTGTGTATTACTATGCCAGATATGCATGCATTTTGTCAGTATTGTTCTCAGAATTCCTGAAACATAATCATCATTTCCATTCTTCAAGTGGTAATATTAAGACTCAATGAGGTAATTCTTTGCCCATTAATCCCTTAAACAGTAAATCTGCAATTTTGGCATCATTCAATTTACTCAAATCCACTGTTTCCCAATAAACTTGTTATGGCTTATATCTTGTTGTCCCCCCAAAGCCTCAAGCAGTCACAGGTGGAGCTTTTCATAGATGTATGGTTCTGGAGTGGGTGATGCAGTAATTAAAAACCCTGGGATTTTTTTCACAGTGTGATACTAGGATTAAGGCCCCCATCCCATGGATAGAATATAAGGGACAGAAAGAAGGCTGCTGTTGTCCCTGGTTGCTGCTTGCTGCCTTGCTGCCTTCTGCCTGCCATGATCTCTTTCTCCCCTGTGATCCCTTCTGCTCCCACGTTGGATACAGCCAACGACTGCAGCGCTGGCTTCCTTAACAGTGAGCACCAAAACCACACCAAATGCCCATCATTATGTTTTCTTTATGAGACAAGTCGAATACTGGAATGCCTCTATACTAGCGACATTTGGTCACAAGAGATATTGGACAAGGTAAGAAGGTAAAAGTAAAAATCCGAAAACAATCAGAAATATATGCTTCTGTGAATCTTTCCACCACTTTATAATATACTAAATATTATACCCAAGAAGGATAGATGTAATTATGCTTCTAGAATTTATCAAGTTGAGAGTGTGTACTTTTCCCCTTTTCTCTATCAGTAGGTGAAAGAACATCATTTGTTCCAAGTCCAATGTCATCTCACTGAAGGGATATCATGCTCACAGGGCTATCAGTAAGACATCTTGCTTTGGTGTGAGAGTCTAAAAATTAATTGAAATAATTTCACATAAATTTAAGAGGCAGAGATTTTTGCTGACAAAACCATCCTAATAGCTGTTCTTCCTATAAGAGTAATTGATAAATACATTGATTGCAGTTGTAAATCTGAATGTCCTTTAATGAAAACTCTTTAATTATAGCGCATGAAAAATATCCTGTTCCTTGGTACAGATATTTTAGAGATAATCTCTCATAACATTGATCTTACATAAAGAAAATAGTTTGGTGTTTGAACTTGCTTAAAATACAAAATGCTGGCCTCCATTGAGGTCTGTGGAGTGAAAATTTCTTGTACACTCATAGATTTCCCAGTGGACTTTAAACATGCTCAATTTTGTCAGCCACTGCTTAGAGAATAGAGTCTAATTGTAACTTGGGAAATTTTTGAATGCAATTCTTTTCGTTTGAACTTTGAAGATAAGATCAGCTTGAAGATCTCCAGGTTTTAACAGATATATTTCATTTATTGGGCAATTTCTGAATCATTAGACACCATATATTCCTCAATTAGTACTTCAGCCATCTATCTTTTACATACGACTTTATAGCTAGCAATAAGGAAAATTTCACATGAGTTATTAAATACCTAAGTTATATATGAAGAATGCTATTCATAATACTGTATACTGCTGTGAAAACAAAACACAGTACTGTCAATCAATTTGGGGTATAATATTTTAGTACTAATTTCCCCTCATACCAATACTGCAGCTGAATTATGATCCATTTCACTCTTTGATACGATTACTAATAATTGCCCCATATCATATGTGCATTGAAGATTATAAATCAGTTACAATTTTAAAAAGTAGTTCATTTCTACTAAAAAGAGAGACTGCTATTTTTTCAACATACTTTCTCAGTCAAGTTTGCATTGTGTAAATAGAGAAAATGTCCAGCTGAACTATAATCATTTGAATGCAATTGAAGAAAGCAATATGAATATATTGGTAACAGTAATTACTGACTTATAAGAAAATTTCAAATAAGAAAAGAGATGCAGATTTTAGTATAATGAAGGGAAGATGATTCATTTAGAAATACTTTCAGACATTGTTACATGCCATAGCAATGCAGTGTCATTCATGTATGCACTAGGCAAATAACACAGAACTTACATTCTCTGCTAGGGAGTATATTAGGTGCTGGAGGTGAAGAATGGAAAAATGTACATTGTCTAACCTAAAAAAGATCTTACAATTAATACGTTTTCACAAGTAGTTATGTTTTTAAAAGCTTTTAAATTTGACTTTTTCTGTATATATGTATGCATACATAAGTGCATATGTAAGTGTATATATACATACACACTGTGTGTGTTTTATCAGAGCACTAAGAATGAAGAACTATTAGCAAAAGAGAGGAAGAAAGAAAGAAACAAACAAAAAAGACAGACAATGAAGTTAATAAAACCCATAAGATTCATTAAAAAGTAGAAAGCTCAAAAGGTTTTATTCTTTTTTTTTTTTTTAAGAGCAAGAGCAAAACCGAACAGATGTCTTTTAACAGATGTCTTTTGGTTCCAGTGGTCACTATTGTGCCCATTATCCGCCCCCTACAAAGAAGAAGCAATTGCGTCTACCTTCCTTGGAGGGGCCTATTGTTTTTTGCCTGCTTTCCTCTGTTTTCTCCATTCCACATTTCAAGGGATAACTGAAGTAAGAATGGTAAATGGTAAGAACTATATGTCCTTTTGGTGTCCTTTATGTTCTCATTGAGAAATGGCATTTTTTCTCTGGGTCCATTTTGTCTGATGTATCGGTGTAGCCATTCTGGTTTTATTTTGATTTATCTTAGAATATGATGGATTTTTTTTTGTCTTTATGTTCTAACCTATGTCTGTGTGAAAAATGTGCTATAGACAATAAATTGTAAGCAGCCAACAGTTCTTTCTTTAAAATCCAATCTAATGATCTCTGTATTTTAATTGGAATATATATTTATTATGATAGGTGGTATGCTTTGGTTTAAATATCATCTTGCAATTGTTTTCTAAAGATTCTCTCTCTCCTTTGTGAACTTTCTCCCTGGGATATTTCTTTAACTGACTATATTTCATGGTTCAACTTCATCTCCTCTTTTGGCTTCCGAGCTGCATGTTTGTTTGTTTTGTTTTTTTTAGTCTAGTTAGTGGTTACTTAACATTAATATTAAATATCAGTACTTTTTACAGTCTATGTCTCAGTGACATCGTACAATATCATATATAAGTAGTATCCTTAAAATAGTATACTTTCATTTTTTCCCCTCTTAGGATCAGTGCTATTGTCACGTCCTTTATTTTTCTATATATTGTGAAGACTACCTCTTAACTTTTTAAACAAAATGCTTAGTTTTTACAAATCTATTTACTTGCCCATTTGGTTATCATGTCCATATTTTTCATTCATTTGTACAGATTTAGGTTTTCATCTGGTATCATTTTCCTTTGCTGGAAGGACTTCCTTTTACGTTTCTTATAGTACTGTTGGTGGAGTCTTACAGCTTTTATGTATCTCAACAAGTTTTGTTTTGTCTTTGTTCTTTGCACATTGCACCGGAGATGAAACACTAAATTGATAAAAAGTCTTCAAAGAGTTGGAGAAAGGGTGGGTGGAGCGGAAGGGAAGAGGATGAAGAATGAATTAAAATATATTATGTACATGTTCCACTTTGCTACAAAGAATGTAATCATTATGAACTGCAACATGTACTAATAAAAAATAAAAGTTGAAAAAGCATTTGTAGATATCTTGTGCTGTCTTTTTGCTTCAATTGTTTCTGGCGAAAAATCCTGTCAGTAATTTGATTATTCTGCTGAGCAATTTGACTTTCATATGAGACACATTGAAGTGTTCTTCACAGTGAAGTATGAAGAGTTAATTGAGCATACATTTGTGGGTTTATATTGTAAGTTTACATGAATTATTGGTTTGTGTGATTATGAATCTCTTACCTTTTGGCTTCTTTAGACTCTGATTCTGTTGTGTCTTAGGTAAAATTCTCATTTCCATAAATTGTTGCCTAATAGATAATGGGAAATGGAATATTTTTGCCTTCCTTCAAAATTTCCAAATATTTGGACAGGTGAGTCTAAAATTTAGTGCCTTACTTGAAGGACATTCTATCTGATTCAACAAGCAATATGTCACTTATATACTCATTCATTAAGCAATACACACCTACACACACACATATATATACATACATTCATACACACATATACTAATTTTACTTCTGTGGGCTCATATTTCTGCCATTGGAATGCTGATGTGAATAAATGGAATCTATCAGGAGAAATCATACTCTTCAATGTACATAATATGCCTCCAATCTGAAATTTTTAAATCTTATAGTATTGTTTTGATTTAAGAAACCTCATATTCTAACCAAGTACAATATCAATTTCATCCACAACTCATATGAATTGAAATTTAGATTGTGGGCGGATAAATTCTTGTTCCAAATGAAAATTTAAAGTCTAAAGTTAGCCATATTGAACACTTAGACGCTCAGGCAGAACTTGGTGTTCTTGCATGTTGCAATAGTTAATGTTCTGTCAAAGAATACCTAAAGGGCCAGTACACACACATTCAATACATTAATCTAAAACACCACTACCAATCTACCGAGTGATGAGTACTGCATTATAAATAAGCCTGCAAATATTTCTAAGACCATTCAATATGGTCATAATAAATATGCTTCATCTTTATCTAATTAGTATGTCAAATTATTTATGTCTTCTAGGAAAAATGTAAGCCTAGTTTCGATTACTTTAACCATCAGTAAAAACTATTGTTTTAATTCTGACAGGTCACAGAGTGAGATTTTGATGTATAATTCTGACTCTCCTGTCAACTGTGAAATATAAAGTAATTTAACTGTATTTGTATACGCTTTTTGAAAAATAAATCAAGTTTTGCATTTTTATTTTTATGCATCTTGTCTCAGATCTCTGAAGTTTGTTCTACCATGTTAAGTAAAATGGTATTTAAAAGAGTTTAAAACAAATTTACCATCAATTATCTTTGTGGCAGGAACTTACATAAATGGATTTTAGAGAAATTGCTGATATTTCTTTATAGAATTAAGTGACCTTTTCTTGTCATTGTTTCAGAGAACATCTCTTTGTTGCATCTAGTGCCTTTTCTGTAATGGTAAATGATATATAAAAAAAATGAAGAAAAATGTCTGGGCAAGAGCTGTCAGAAGGTGATAGATCTTAAACATCATTCTTTTGGTCCTTAGGTTATCATGATGTTATTTTGAAGCCAAGATTTTGGAAAGTACTAGGAACCCATACAACTTGAAATGAAAAATTTATTGAGAATTTAATTTCTGCATATGTATTTGAAACACTCACTAAATTTGCAATGCTTAAATGTAACTAGTGAAAGAGAAGCCCGAATCTTCTGGAGCAATACAAAAGGGCATTTATACATTATATTTTTAGATATGCACATTTGAGTAGAACAAAGGCATAAATATAACTACAAAATAGGTATCCTTTATGTTACAGAGTTTTAAATAGTGTATTTTACATTCTTATTATACTTTGGATCTGAAATGACCCCCAAAAGCCATGTGTTAGTGGTTTTTTGCCAGCCTTCTGTACTCATGTGTCCCAGATGTAAGACCTTGGGGAAGGAACAGAGGTCATTTGAGGAGAATCATTAAAGGAGATACTGGAACCCTGGCTCTTCCTTTCTCTCCCTTTCTCCTCACAGGCCCCAGGATAAGAACATCTTTGTTCCAGCGTGCTTCCTCTACCATGATGTTTGAGCTCGATACAGAGCAGAAGCAACAATAGACTAAAATATCTGTAACCATAAAGCCAAATCAGCTCTCTTCCTTTCAAATTGTTTATCTTAGGTATTTTGTCACAGTGTTGGAAAGCTGACTAATACACTCTAAAACACCCAAAATATGTGGGAGGAGAAGATCATTGTGTACAGTTGTACTTGAACTGATCTTAACTCCTCAAAGTTTATTCCAGGAAATACAAACAAATTGTAAAGAATGGCATATGGACTATTCTTATAAAAACAAATGTTGGGAATAATCTAATTCAGTTTATTTAATTCTTTAACCTTTTAATTAATTAATTAATTAATTAATTTAGGGTGCTGGGGATCAAACTCAGGGCCTTGTGCTTACTAGGCAAGTGCTCTACCACTTGAGCTAAATACTCAACCTTTATTTTTTTTAAATCATATCATCAGCTATGTAAATTGAATATTTAGATTGGCACTGACAAATGGTCATTATCCATAATGGAATTCCTTATATAAATAATGAAATTAATAATAAGGAATATCATGATTAGTGCTTTAAAGACAGACAGATCAATGGAACAGAATAGAATCCAGAAGTAAAGGTCAACTGACTTTTGGAAAGGATGACAAAACCACACTGAAAATGTGAAAATGTATCTTTAACAGAGAATTGGAAAAACTAAATACCAACATAGAAAAGAATGAAATTGGACCTTTATCTTACACCATGCACAAAACTTTGCTCAAAAAGATTGTGGGTTCAAAGAAAACAAGTGAAACTTGAAAATTCCTAGAAAAATACAAAATGGAAAATTTTCTCTATATTTGTTTTAGAAAAGATTTTACAGATGTGAAAACCAAAGTATGGGCAACAAGAACAAAAATAAAAGTGGACTACATCAAACTAAAAGGCTTTGTAAGGAAAGAAAACAGAGTAAATTAAAAAAAAAACCTGTGGAATAGAAGAAAGTATTTAAAGTATTTGAAAACTATTTACCTAGTAAGAAGTAAATTTCCAAAATATACAAGGAATTTGAACAATCGATATCCCCAAATAATAATTTGTCTAAAAAATGGGGAATGAAATTGAGTATGCTTTGCTCCAAGGAACACCCACAAGTGGTCAGGGAGTATATAAAAAAATTTTTTTTTTCAGTGTAAATGCACATCAAAACTACAATAAGATAACACCTCACATCTGTGAAGATGGACTTCAGGATATCAACTACTTTATTGTTAAAGCTATTGAGAAATTAAATCTCTGCCACATGCTTGGTGATTATACAAAGTAGTGAAGGTGTTTTGAAAGAAAAAAGCGTTTCCTTGAAGATTGTAAATAGAAAGTGCATAGGATTTAGCAGTATCACTTCTGGATATTTATCTAAAAGTCTTGAAGTTAGGCTCTCTAAGGCCAATGTTCATTGCAGCAGTATTTCTAATATCCAAGATGTAAAAGCAAGCTAAACGTCATTCAACAGGTGAATGAATAAAGAAAATGTGTTAAATTCATGACACTGAATACTTTTCAACTCTAATGAAGAAATAAATTTTGTAATACGCAACAACGCGGATGAAACTTTTAGGACATTATGCTAAGGCAAATAAGCCAGTCACAGAAAGGTGAATATTGCATGATTTCTCCGATATGAGCTACCAAAAAAGAGTCAAATTCATAGAATCAAAGAGTAGAGTGGTGTTTCCTAAGGGCTGTGTAAATGGGGAAACAGAATTATTAATTAATTTGTATAAAATTTCATTTAATCAAGATGAATACATTCTAGATATCTGTTGTATAACATTATGACTACAGTTAATAATACTGTCTTATTCACTTAAAATTTGACAGGAGAGTAGATTTCATGTTTAGTGTTCTCACCAAAATAAGTATTAAAAGGAAGAGAACCCCTTACCCCAGAAAATATAAGTAAAATAAATAATGTGTAAATAATTAGTCATATAAAATGATGAATATAATTTTCTCATTTTTTTCTGAGTATATGACCATCTTTTGGAATCCACCTGAATTTCATAAAAGGAATGAAAAGGGAAAGGTCATCATAATATAGCTTCTTACGTGTAAAATAGAATCGTGAATTTATGACTGATTATTTGCTAACTTTTCAATATTTCCTTGTCCTCCTTGACATGCCATAATTTAACATTCAATGACTGAACTTGGAACCATATAAGCATAAATATTTTCAGAATACAAAGGAACTCTCCCTGTAAATAATTAAGGCAGGAAGAAATGGAGGATAGGAAATAGGAAGTAAAATCTAAGCTTGTTTCATTGGTGCCGAAAAGGTTTTGTTTTGTTTTGCTTTGTTTTCTTTTTGTTTTTGTTTTGTTTTGTTTTGAGAATCAGACAGATAATATCAAGTTAATTTAATAAAATATATCCCAAAATATGAAGTTCTAAAATGATAATTTTTATCTCTCCCATAGACTCATTCACAAAATTGAAAAGCATTATGTGAATCATTTAGCATGTTTTCAAAAACAAGTAACACAAAACTACTAAATCAATGGTAAATTATGTGTTACTATTACAGCATTCTGTCCATTTTATGTGTTCTCTGTATGTGTTTGTGTGTGTGTGTGTGTGTGTGTGTAGGAGCTCATTCCTTAACCAAATATTTATTGAATTTCCATATTGTGCATTTAAAGGTGTGCATATGTATAATGACATTTTAGAAGTCATATTGTGTGACTAATAGCACTGAATTATGCTGCAGTACTGTAGACAATAGGTAGGAGAATAAAGCAGCATTTCATTCCAGTCTCCCTGAAAATGATACTAGATGAGGTGCTTATACCTTACTGGAAAGAGAAATTCCAAGAAAGATAAGAGAGAGAATTATGAAACCCAGGAAACGACAGTACACACAGACAGAACTAGGTTACAGAACTGCCCATGGATTTAGAATGAGAATGACCAATCAGCAAGACTTGGTGCATGTCTTTAGAGGTAACGTCTGGAAGAAAAGAAATTATTTATCTCCTAATTTGTTTCTATCTTTCATCGGTCAATGACTGTGCTAAATTGAGGTGACTTTTGTACTAGGTGAATTTTCAGGTTTCATTGCCTAGACACTATCAGCAGTCACTGGAAAGGTGTGATGGAGTGTGACAGTTTCCTGCCGATATTTCAGACCCCAGGGATTTGCTGGAATCCTTACAAGACAAGTAGCACAGCTTTATTTTTTAAAAGGGTAAATATTTTGGACTTAAAATATATATGCGTGAGTATCTCAGTTACTTTTCTTGTTGCTGGGACAAAATACCCAACACCCAAAGTTAAAGGAGGAAATTGTGAGTTTACTTTAATTCACAGTTCATAGAGGTTTCATTTCATAGTTGCCTGACCCCAGGCAGGGTGGCATGGCAGAGGGGTGTGGCAGAAGAAAAACAGTGCATGGCAGGCAGAAGGCAGCGAGGCAGCACACAGCAAAGCAGTAAGCAGAAAGCAGCAAGGGAGGAAGCAGCACTCCTTCTGTCTGTTACATTCTATCCACACTTGGAGTGCACTTTCCCATTATCCACACCCAGAACTATGCCAAATCAGTTGATGAACTAGTTTAGTAATTACAAGACCTTGATCTCAGCACCACACACTCCAAATCCAGCCACCTCTGAAAGGTCCCACCTATGACCACATGAAGCTTCAGGGACATCTAAACATGATTCATAACAGTGAGAATTTATTCAGCCCCTTAATTCCATTTAACATTTAAGAAGTTATTTAAATTCTCTATTTCATAGGATACACATCTTTAAAATAGGGATAATGACTGAGTTTCACACAGATTTACTGTCAGTATTAAATACACTGTAGGTGTTCAGTCCAGAACCTACCCCATATTAAATGACTATAATAGCTTGTTACTGTATTATATTATTATAATATATGGTAATGTATCAGACATCTATCACTGTAGAATTGATGGAAGATATATAGGAGTAAAACATCATTGATGATTGTGTCTTACAACAGGACACCTTTGGAGATTTAAACAATCAATATTAATGAAAACAGTATGAACACTGACATGCTGAAGGAAAACTTCAACCTCGCAAAACTATCAGTAGTAGTTTCTGCCCTAATCCTAGCAGTAGTTTCTGCCCTAATCCTAGTAGTAGTTACTGCCCTACTCCTAATAGTAGTTACCACCCTACTTCTAATAGTAGTTACTGCCCTACTCCTTGAAGTGCTGAAACAACTTTTTGAAAGCACTAAAAAAAGCAAAACTTTTGTTCAGATAAAGACTGCAGCATAAATACAAATGAGCTGATACTGAATTTTCTTGGTGAACTCTTTTGAGGAACTTGGAATCAGTGACTATATAATGAATACTAGAAAGACTTTAGTATTTAAAAACTTTTCAATCTTATTTCAAAAAGAAATATTCTTTAGTTATTAATTGTAGATGACATGGTTTTCATGCATATTGACTTGAATTTGATTTCATGCAGATATATTAAGGAATTTAATTCCAAGATTTACAACAAAATAATAAAACACCAACAGATACCTTGTTTTTATTTTCATGAGAAATTTTTATACATAGATAAGACAAAAGTGTTTGTGAATCTTCAGGGGTCTCCCAAGATAATTGTTACAATTCTGTACAGATAGTGAAATTTTAGATGAGAGTTAGAATACCACCTATAGTATTTTTAAATATGCAGTTTAGTAATCAGATCTCTGTGAGAATTAGATTTAGACCTACTCTCATGCCCAATAACTGGAACTTGGTTGGGTGTAGCTTTCCATGCGGTGGGGGTGGCATACCCTTGCAAGTATGGTAACTTGAATAACTATTTATTTTTCCCTAATCAGAAATGTCACTGTAAATCTCAATAAGTAGGGAGCAGAGAGGAAGAGATGAAATGTTCTAGAGAACGTCTCTCCTTACAGAAAACAGAAACAGTAAACAAATTATTCTATAAAATAAAGGATCTATAAACACAAAATGGTGATGTTAAAAGTATATTTTGACTAAAATCCCTTACAGATACGAAGCAATAACAAAGCTTTCTGACAGTTTGAAAGTTGTAAAACAAAGTGCAAGAACGGTAGTCTTAGATAGTGAGGAAATCTTTCCACAGCAAAGATAGCTTTTTCAATGTATATTTCTTTCAATGTGTATTTTCAAATGTATATTTGTAATTATGACTTACAAAAATATAGAACAAACATTCTCACATGTAGGTAGTTAATTAATGAGAAAAATGCATGACGGTAGTTTTTTCCAATACAGATTTTGACAGATTAGGTATATCTGGGCATACAAGGAATTCTGGAAGAATTTACTGACTTAGATGCCAAAGTGGTTAATAGGATAATGAGGCTATGGAATTGTCATCTTCAGGGTTATCTGATGTATTGCACAGAGATAAATTTTATGTCTGATTTTTAAATGAATTTTATTTATCCATTTTAAGCTTTTTATTAGTAAATGTTTAAAATACTTACAATTATATCCATTGTAGGGAGTTGGTACATGTAATTACACATTTTGATTCTTTATATAGTCAATTCCTCTCCCTTCCATCCTCTCCATCTTTTGGTTCTCCTTCCATTTGCAAACAGAAAATAATCTACAAGTTTTCATGTTACATTAGAAATTATGATTACTTTTTTTCAGTTTTAAAATTTAATATCAAAATATTGTGAACATATTTAATGCCATTGTATTATGTATTTACAAATGATTAAAATTATAAATACTATGTTATACCACTGTTTTATTTTTTTTTTTAGTGGTACATTTTAGATATACATAGTGATACCATTCAGCATAGGGAATTTGTACCTGTACATGGTGTATCTTCCTGCTTTTTTTTTCCTGTTCCTCTCCCCTCCCTTCCCCTCAACCCTTCCTCCCTCCTGATTTACAAAAGCATAACTAGTAGATAGAGCACAGGGATTCTTTCATAGGGCCTTAATTATCTGATGGGTCTGTTAAAACGCATGACAGTTTAACCTAAAGAGTCATGCAGTTATCCATTTTTGCATAAATTTTAACATTTTCTCAAGTGTGTTAATTCTTTAACACATTTAATTGAAAGTAATTTACTAATGATGGAAAAGTTCACAAGTGCTACATGAGAAAATGAAGATCTTGGATCCAAATTTCCCCATTTATTATAATTCTCCCAAGTGAATTTCCAACAAAATCATTGCAACGAGAAAATTATCACCTAATCAGCGTCCAGATGACAAGAATCAGTTTTCACATCATAAAAAGTTGAGGATACAAGAGCTAGCTCAGTACGGGAAGAAAGCAAGTCGCTTTCTCCGAACACTGCATCACCTCTTAAAGACTCACTTTTCTGCTTTTTGTAAAGTCTGGAAAAACCCGATTTTATGTTTTTGACAAACATAGTAAACACAAGTGTTTAACATGCTCTAATGGGAATCGTATCCTTGTGGGATGTAGTGAAAGGAATTCACTCTAAAGCCCTGGCGTATAAGGATAGACTGATAAATTAGCAGACCGGAAGTCCGGGCTTAAATTAGTTAACATGTGAGAATTATGTATGTGATGATTTCACGTCAAATTATTTGCTTACAAATAGACTTCTATAAATATAACAGGATTTTTTCAAAGCAGAAATGCTGTTCACCATGCAATGCAAGTTTTTAACATCTTACTTGATAAATTTCAATTTAAGAACGCACTCCCTCAAATCAGTATTAGCAAACAGCTCCACAGCATGGTATACATTTTTTTAAACTTTTACTAAGATGAATTTGAAAAGACAACTTAACATACACTAGTTTACAAGAAGGAATTTGTGAATAACCAGCAGCAGGATGTCGTATCTCACAGTATCCACTTCAAACCCCGCGAACCTAATTGCTAAAAGGTCTGAAGTTCCCTTAGAGACATCTGCCACTTCAGGGCATTTCACAGCGTTTTGAAAGGAGGATGGAGACACATGCTCAGAAATTCAGAAAGGAACAGACAAAGTTCATCTTGGAAGAAATTTTACAATTTCAACTCTATTAATATTTCAAGGATAGTAAGAAACATTACAGGGAGCTGAAGATTTCCATCCCACGTACTGCAATTTTATGCTTTAAGTACAATAATCAAAACGGTACGAGCTTAGTGAACACTTATTTTTCAAGTGACACCTCAAATTGTATTATTTTGAGCTACTTAAAATATTCACATAAATAATGAACAAATTAAGCTTTAGTTTATTTCTTTAAAGAAATTTCATGTATTATTAAGACTTAGCTCCTGATAATCTGCAGCAATAATGATGAGAATGATAAATACTACAGATGGAATTGTGTGACTTTCAAAGTGGAAGAAACAGAATTTTGAAAGCTGAGTTAACATAGACCTCTGGGTTTTCAAAATATGATTTAGGAAATGTTTAATGCTTTATATTGATGTCTTGGGATTCTTTCACTGTTAAATTTAAATGTAAAATATTTATCTTAATTGTAATAAGAAGGGTGGAAATTTAAATCTGTTAATATTAAAACTTAACACAAGGTTTACAGATGAGGGCATTGATTCGTGCTCTCCAGACAATTGAAAGCTTTCTTAATCGTCTCCGTGCACATATTCAGTCCCTGTGCGAATGTGTCACGGACTTGGAATGTTCAGTTCTACAACGGTCTATTTTTGAAAATGAGGCCCTGGATATGTCTGTTCATATAAAGTTTGGCTGGCAGTGTCCTGATGACATGCAGATCTATGTGTTCAAGTGGCTGGGGAAAAAGCATGCAAGTTCTTGAGGGACACATTTGTTTTGCCTGCGCCAAAATACACTGAATCAGAGGGTCCTATTGTAGAAATTGTCAGTCATTTCAGTTCTGTACACTTCTCCTTTACCTTTCACAGTTATAAATGTTTTGAGCAGATTTTAAGTATTTTATTCATCTAAATCTAAACTATCTCATTCTTAATGTAAGAGTCTAGCTAGTTTAATCACAAATTAATTTGAACTTGAAAGTAGAATTTCTTAAAATGGGTGATTTTCAGATTCATTTTATGTGACTCTTTCAAACAAAATATATGAAAAATTGCTGTCACTTTTTTCTGCCAATTTACAGCTTGTCCATTATTATTTCAGAATGTGTGTGTTTCAGTATTCCTAAGTTATTCTCAATTTGTAAATAAAATAACTTGTAATCTCAACATTTTCAAGTCTGTCTTCTCAGGGTGCCTCGGATTATCCGATTTATAGGTTTATTTTCTTCTTAACATATACACTTTAGTTCAGTGATTATTGGCTATCTGACCTTACTATGCTATAATTTCCATGAGAACAGGGATCTTTATTGTCTTATCCTGGAGTGTCTGTGTATAAGGGAGCATAAATGACATGATCAGGATGGGAAGTGGTGGACAACCAGAAGTTGTCGATTTGTGCCATCATTTTGTGGATAGCAAAGATGGACAGATACAGAGAAAATGACTAGGTAGTTGCATATATAGTAATAAGTTTATTTATAATGCCTTTGTTTAATTTGTGTTCCAAAATGCAATCATTCTATGTGTATACAATTGCATGAAAACTCAGAAAGAGTATTGAAGTGTTCCAAAAGTTTAGTGGACTTGAAGCTGTGACATTTTTGATGAAAATATGTAATATTTTGTTTCACAGTTCAAATTATAATACAGATATCAGTGTACAACAAATTATCATTTTCATCATGACCAGGAAATTTAATACAGCAATAATTAAGATTAAGTTCCCAAATCACTTACTGTAAAGTGTTACGTACTCAGTTCTGTGATCCCTGATGGTCTAAATTCCCTAGACGTATATATCTGCATTTACATCCTAGTCTTACCAAAATATTATCACTAAATAATCTTCTATAACTTTCCACATTGAGAATTATTAATAATTTTTGAGTCAGGCTTCCTCTACATTCTCCAGGCCTCAAACTCACTGTGGAGCCCCTTATGGTCTCTAATTTGTGTTCTTCCTACAGCAGCTTCCCAAATCTCAGCATGCTGAGATTACAGGCTTGAACCACTATGCAGGCTCAGCTTCAATATTTGAGCTAAAACTAAATAGTATATTTTTATCCCTCTTAAATAATGTCTGCATTTTTATAAGAATAATCAAAACGTATTATCCTTGTACTTCAAATTTTTGCTTTATTACATTTGCTAAAAATGTTTTAAATATTTACTAAATTATGGTAATTCCTTTAGTAATAAAAATGAAAGCACTAAATTTGTTATGGTGGCGCACACCTGTATTCCCAGCATTCTGGGAGGCTGGGGCAGGAGGATCAGAATTTGGAGTCCATCATGGGCCTCTTGGCAACTTAGCACGAGCTTATCTAAAAATAAAACGGGAGAGGTCTAGAAAGCTAACTCCACGTGAATGCCCTCAGTTCAAGCTCTAGTACTTAAAGAAATAAAAACTAGATTATTCCTTTGAATTTTAACTTTTAATAAATATTTAGGGAAGAGAGTACATGATTAGAATACCAACAATGGAAACATGTACTAATAAAATAAAATAAAATAAAGAGGAAAACAAAAAGAATACCAACAAGGAAGAATTGCTATTTCACTTTCTAATAGGGTATCTACTAACCACATGCAACTTTTGTACACTTGAAACGTGTCCGATATGTATTAAGATGTGCTGTAAACTATCTCCATAATAGTAACATTTGTTTTATTTTGAATGATCATTTTGATATATTGGGTTAAATAAACTATAAATAATAAATAAATAAACTATACTATTAAAATTAATTTCGCCTGTTTTGTTTTACTTTTTAGGAAGCTAACATTTAAAATTCAGTATGTGACTTGCAGTTGGGGCTCACATAATGTTTGTAATGGACAAGACTTATCAGAAGAACAGCAATAGGTGGACAAAATAACCCTATAAAGAAATCAAAGTGTAGCTTAAAATTGCCTTCTCTGTCTATTCACAAAGGAGTTACACACTGGTCATCTAATCACACATATTAACAAGAATAATTAAACTTGCTGACTTTTATGAATAGATGAGGGAGAGGAATCTCTCAGATATACTAGCAGGAATAATCATGTCAGGGGTATTAAAATTTTCTGTGACTCTTGTTTCCAATGATTAATGGAAAAGGAAAAAGAAAAAAATTATTAACAGAAGAATCTTGGTGAAATAGCTACTATGCTTAATTAGAACAATTCATCATTTCTTATTCTATGACATCAAACAATAGGCTTCAATTTTTTCAATATTTAATTCAAACTGTTTTAATTTAATATATTTATTTATACCAGTATATGAGGCATTATAATAATTTAAGTTTTAAATTAAATACAAACAAACATGTTAAACTCGTTATGTATATTTGTAAGAGTTAAAGGTGTTAATTTGTGAAACAATTATATCCTTAATGGATCTAGTATCCATGGAAAGCCAAGTTTTTTCCTTAAGAAAATTATTTATCTATTGTTCTGATTCTCTAATGATTTTCCTTAAATTAACCTAGGCCTCTTAGATAATATGATTAGCATTTGTATACTGTGTAGTTATTTGTAGTCCACAATGATAATAACAGAGTAGTAACCTAAACAGTTGAACCTATTCTCACAACCTAAAACAGTTAAACACAGGCAGAGGATATTGTGAACACAGTTGAACACAGGCAGAGGATATTGTGAGGTGTGACGTTCAGATACTGGAAGTCAATCTTCTGGGTCTCCATACCCTATATTTTTCCCGTGGAGTCATTGTAAATCATTTTGTTATAATCCATTACGTGATAATTTGAAATAAATATCAGTAAAGTGTGAGCATCTAAGGGTTACAAATTTAAATGACATTAATTTAGTATGAATGTAACCCTGAACATTTTGTCTTGCACACCAAACTCCTCATGCATAGTAGGTAGATTTTCTCTCCTGAATTCAATTGTAAGGAAAACATCACTTTTGGGGTGATACTATAATCATGTAGTATCACTCAGCCTTTTCCCTTTCAAATGAAAACAGCAAATAATTCACTTGAATGTTCTATTATTTGGAGTTTAGTGAAACAACACCATCTACATAGGAAATTTGGTGGCAGTGAGCTTATTATCAGGGCACTACTCTGGGCTATTTGCAAAAAAAGAAAGAAAGAATGAGAAAAGAAACACGAAGGAAAGAATGGATATAAACTAAGTGTTCAAGTAAATGAAAATACTTTCATTAACTTTTAGAATGAACACTTTAAAAATAATTTATCAACTGCAGCCTTGAAACACAGATGTGAAAACTATCTCCGGAAAATACAAAACAGCTGGCAATCCTGTGTTAGAAAACAAAACAATCAGTTGAAAACACTAATTTCACCGAGAGTGAATTGCCACAACTCCAAAAATAGTTCCTGTTCCATTAAGGTTATTCATCTCAGTCCTAGTGCACAATTTCAAAAAATATAAAATTTCTTCAGAATATGAAAGGTCAGTATAAAAAAAAAAACAAAACATGAGTTTAGAGGACTGTTTGCAGACCATTGACCCATATTCACACAGCTTTAAAGCTCAAAAATGTATTTATGTTGTGCTAACGTTTTTTAGTATCGAAAAGTCTACTATCTGAGGAAACTGGTCCTATTCCACATGGATCTATCTGTGATGATTACTGAAAATAAAATTTTCCCAATGCTTAAGGAAAACTGTTCTGTTTTTTAAGTATCCAGTATTAATTTCTTTACAGATTTGCCCTTTATATTAAAAAAGGTTTATTTCTCGACGATTATTTTACTTGAATATGCGGACAAGAAGATACTCATTGTTAGTATGGTAACTTATTTATTGTCTGCTACACTATTTTCTTCTTTCCTCCATGTTCCAAAGTATTCTGATCATTCTGAGAAGCATCTACATCACTTTCAACATCGCTCAGTCTGTACCTCCAGGAACACCCACTTCTTTACATTGTTAATATCATAGTTCTAACGGTGTATAGTTCTTCTATGGAAAATAAATAAATAACTTTGTTTTTAAAATATTCATGCTTCAAGAAAAATTCCTTCATTTATTCAAACTTTTACAGGACACCTGTAGATCAAATACTGTACTGGCTTTTTACTAAGAACATGATATTGAATCACTTAGACTTTTTTGTTATTACAGATACATTTTATAATTTGCTCCAAAGAAAGCTTTCCAAAACACAGTAATCACAAATGTTTTGTGGAGGAAGATGCAAAAGTATCCTGTTTTTAACTCATGTTTCTTCTTTGCTCTTCATTAACTAATTAAAAATAGGACATTTTACCTGCCTGATACAGAAATATTATGAATATATTAAATATTCTTTGTTCTGTTAAGATTGGCATTTTATATGCATGGGTTTATTAAGTGTTTTCTATACACACACACACACACACACACACACACAATGCCTACCACTGTGTAAAACATTATAGCCTTTAATAAATGTGAGAGAACTAAAATATTTAGTTGTGCCCTATTTTATATATTCTTTTAGTTATACTACACTAAAGTAACCAGTTTCTCCTTTTTTAATGTTATTAAATATTCTAAATGTTTATTAAACCTTCCCCTTTTTACAGTTGAAATTCCTTTCCAACTTCAAATAGCACCTCTAACTTCGCAATTCTGTGACCTAGTGGATAAGACATTCTTCAGCTTATGCATGTAATGCTTGTGATATTATTCATCACAATTTAGTATAATAATTTACTCACAGAAAATGAGAAACAATAGTTAATTAAATTGGAATAAATTGAAAGGTGCAATATATTCACATGCCCAGAGTTATTCTGAGAGCCTCTCTCTCTCTCTCTTCTTTTTTAAGAAAGCAGTTTGTGAGAGATGAAAAATAGTTTTCTTTGGGGCATGTTGATTTTGTACTATCAGACAACTAATGGATATGCTGAGGAAATAGCTGAATGTATCAGTCTGGAATTGAAGGACTAGTTCTTCGATAACAATATAAATTCTAAGGATATTAGTTTAGATCTGGTTTTACAGCAATATAATTGCATGGATTCATCAAGAAAGTGAATATAGATGATTGTCTGAAGAGATCCCATTAGTGAGCCATGGGGCCCTTGGACATTAAGACGTCAAAGAAACATTGGCTAAAGTAACATGGAGGGAGAGCGTAGTGAGAGTGATGACATGGAAGCCAAGTGAAAAAAAAAAGAGTAAGCGATCACTTTTATCCAAATTTTTATCATCCATAATAAATAAAAAGTGTTTGGCAACAGGGAGGCCACCATCCTTTTACAAAGCAAATGCAAAAGAATAGTGTTAGGAAGACAGTTTACTGGAACAATTGTGATAGAACACAGAAAGAGCAGAAAAAGGTACATAGAGATTAGGTGATTCAGGGATTTCGACCTAACAGGAAGAGAAAAGGGTTGGTAAATCACAGAGCAAATTAGGACAAGCTAGAGTTTTGAACAGAATTTAAAATATAAAGCAGGTTTGTATGCTTCTAGGAATGTGTAGTAGACCAAATTAAAATGAGCAATGTGGGAGAGAGGTGGGAGTATTGCTGGCTATATATCCTTCACTAGGAAAGAAAGGGTAGAGTAAGGGCGCATGTAGAGAAGTAGGTCTTAGAAGCCCAGACAGGGCACTCTCAAGTGACCGAACAGAATGCCCAACACCTGAGAACAGCTTCAGATGCAGGAACACAGCATCGGGCAAGCACTCTAACCACTGGGCTAAACCCCCAGCCCTCACTGTGAAATTTTAGGCAGCCATTAAAATGATAATGTGGTTCATTTGTTTACACTGACTATTGCCCGCAACATGCAGCCAAGTGCTAATGAATTCCAATGAGACGCAGGAGACTGATGGAAGCGTTAATCTCCTCTCATCCTCCTAATCCAACGAAAACAAATATAACTGTATTCTGGGTGTCTGGGTGTGTGTGTGTGTGCATGTGTGTGTGTCCTGTATGTGTGTGTGTCTGCGGTGTGACATCTTAAAGATAATAAAAGGAAGCAGCAAGACACAAGAGACTGCGGATGAGTATTTTTAGCAATTATGCTATCAGTATTTTCCGCAGTTTACTGAATTTATGGACCATTTCAAAATAATATTTTAAATGCAGAAAATAAACTACATAAAACTAAAACTAAATAAACTGATAGAAACATGGTAATTGCATATGTGCTTCCTTATTGGTTAGATTTAGCAGAAACCTAATAATTAGTTGTGCATTAAGTAGTTTTAAGAGTATTTATAATTCCAGTTTATGATAATCACATGGACACTGTGAGGTCTACTTGTGTTGTTTGTCTACTTTCTTTTTAAATGCTGGTTTTTAGATAGAACTAAATGTAAATAAATATATTTTTTTCCTTATCTAAATTCACAGATATACTAAATTGAATTAGTGGACTAAATTGCTATTTGAATAAATTTATCATAAAATGAGGAATGTTGTCACCTAATATATGTGATTTACAAAAATTGCATACATTTGTTTTAAAAAAGAGTGACATTTTAAAGAAGAGAGTATAATAAAATTAATTTTACTATTAAAGTAATTACACATTTAATAAATTTCACATCTAAATTAATTGTCTGAAATACTGTAATTGTAAAATTCTGAGTGTCATTTAGTACCACATAACCATAACATTTTGGCATATACTATTTTGATTTTTTGAAATCAAAATTTCCTATTCACTGTGGTACTGCACTATTAAAAAATTGAAAAACTATATTGAATTTATTTAATTAAGGACAAAACCCATATCCATTCAATACTATGTGCCCAGTGTGGTATTCAATTTGAGCTCTTAAATATATAGCTTCCCTGCTTCTATTCACATTGGTCAAATATACCTGTGCTTCATTCACTTCAGGCTGCTATAATAAAATCATGATTGCTTGGTGTTTTAGGAGAAATTTAAATTACTCTCAGTTCTGAAGGCTACAAATTCCTACATCAGCATGCTGGCAGACGCCGGGTTTGATACCTGACATCTTCAGAAGGATGTCTTCTTTCTCTAGCCTCACCCAAAAGATAGTACAAGCCTCTTTCTCCTAATAAAGCAACCCTATTAGGCAGGCTGCATTTTCACGTCATCTCAACTGAATTACCTCCCAAAGGCACTATTTCCTGATACTATCCCATTAGTGGTTAGCATTTCAACATATGAGTTTTGCAGGAAGACAATTACATAGTGCATAACAAGCAATTGATAAAATTATAATTCTAATTGGGAGGACAGTTCCATATAAAAGAAATAAAAATACACAAAATATATAGCAAAAAATCTTTAGACCAAAATAGAAGGAAACCTGCTCTGGTGAAATTACTAATGAGTTGCTCTCCATAAAACAAATAAAAATAAAGTGGGAGGGACAGAAATTTTGCTTCTCAAAAGGAAACACTATTTTATACTTCATATTTTTAAAAAGAATACTGCATAGGTAAAGATCAGATAGAAAGTCCAAAATTTGAGAGGTTAAAGAGCACATAATAGAAAAGGTAGGGAGTTATAAATCTGCACTAAACCACAGGCCAAATTTGGGAAGACACTGAATGGTTTTGGATGTGTGTATTAGGAAACAGTGGAGCAGAATATATTGTTGCTCTTTATAATTGTTAATTGCACTCTTGGAAGCAAACAGGAGAGAGCACATGGCAATTTTGCAAAGACCTGGTAATAGATTCTTATGGCCTTTCATGGATTAAGACATACCTTAGTCCTCAAAATATTGTTTAAGCCGCTCTACCATCATACTGTCTCTCTTACATATTAAAGAGTTCAAAAAAGAATTAAGATATGTTATTTGCATATATCAACTTCCCACAATAAATATCTTTATGTACTACAAAGGTGCTTTTAAAAAAAGAAGAAAAAAGAAAATGAATGAAAACAAAACAAAAAAACAAGTCGAGTAAACCTTTGACACTGTTTAATCTAGATTTTAATGATTTTCATACTGTAGCTTTTTAAAAAATAAAACTCTTTTTTTTTTTTTTTTTGGTGCCGGGGATCGAACTCAGGGTCTTGCGCTTACAACACAAGTGCTCTACCACTTGAGCTAAATCCCCAGCCCCCAAAAATAAAACACTTGCAGGTCTGGAAGTCATGTGAAAAAATGACGGAGTCCATTCCTGGACCCTCCCAAACTGTTGACCTTACAAGTATAATTTGTATTTTTTCACTTTGGGAGTGAATGTTTAGAGAAAACAGAATATTGCCTTTTCTGGCTTTTCTTTTACTCATTTTTTTTTTCCCCTTGATGCAGTTTTTATACCTGTTCCTGTTTTTTGGTCAAGTTTGATTCTCGTTCTTCTCAGTTCGTGACAGATAACTACCTATTGTAGTAATGACATGGAACCACTTTTCACTCTTTAATCATTTTGGTGATTTCTGTCCAGTAGATTCTGATAATCTAATCTAATCTGTTACTTTTTATGCCATAAAAAACAAAGATCTCATTTGCATTTTTTTTCTGCAATATGGCTCTAACATGGTCCCTGTGATCTTCTCTCCAATATGCCCTTGTGATTACTGCATCATTTGGTGAAAGAGATTTTTGTAGATGTAATTTTTTTTTTTTTGAGACAAGGTCTCACTCTGTAGCCCAGGCTGCCCTGGAATTTGCAATGATTCTCCCATCTCAGCCTTCCAAGTGCTGGGGTTACAGGTGTGTGCTACCAGGCCCGACTTGTAGACATAATTGAGGTATCTGATTGTTTGTCTTTAAATCAAGGAGATAATCTGAGTAGAAAAACCTAACATGAGCTCTTTTGAAGCAGAATGTTTCTCTTGCAGGTAGCAAAAAAAAAAAAAAAAAAAAAAAGGAGGACCAACATTTGGTACAGCTTTGAAAATGCACTGGGTAGGTGGAAAGGACTTCAGAGCAACTTCTAATTGTTGAGAGCAGTCCTCGGCCAGCACCTAGTAGAAAAAGGGAGACCTCAATCCTTGGCAGCAGGAAAATTAATTCTGCCTATAACCTGAATGAACTTTGAGTTATATTGTTCTCCAGAGTCTTCCAATGAGTCTCCAGGCAACCAACAGCTTAACTTTGGCCCGAGACATTCCTGGCAGAGTATTCGGTCATGCCCGCTAAGGCTTCTCACATATGTGAGATAACAAATAGGTGCTTAAATCACAAAGTTTGAGGCATTTTTTTTTGTCTGCAATAGGAAACTAATACAGTTTGTCTATTTAACTCTATGATCTCCAGTTAAGAAAATACTCTGATAACTGAAAGGAGATGTAGCAGTTAGTATTTGCACAAACATGTTGCATTTCTATTCAGCTGCCCAAATGCTCTGCTGTAAGTATTAAGGAATAAGGTAGTCTTGACAACATACTATTTCAGGTGCTACTAAACAGGACTGTAACAAGTACAATCAATTATTGCTACATCAAAGAATACAATCTTGGGTACAATTCTCTATGCCGAAGTACCTTAGAGTACTTTTTGTCTGTACCAAAGAACCGAGCCAGGGCTGTAAGTGTCTTTTTAGTGCAAAAGCAACTAACACCATGAACACGGTCTAGTGGCCCAGAGTCAGTGAAATAATAATTTATTATGCAAGAATGAAGGAATTGAGAAGCTTATGTTAATAGTGGGCATTTTTATAATTTATGCTCTATTTTCTGATGAACAAACATGAGGATCCCTGTTTTTTTCTCCTCAGTCAGTCCTAATGGTCACCTTAGATTAATATGTTAACTGAACCAAACATTTAAATAGCATATAACGCAGTGACCTCTCAAACTTTACAAACACATACTTTTACAAAGCACTGAAACTTTTCATACCAATATATCTATTTGTATGTGTTCAGTCAGAACCTTGAGATTTTTACCAGGTTATAGGAATTAAACAACTAATGCCTTTAAATTTGGATGGTTAAATTTGAGAATATACTTGTTAGTAACGAGTGACAAGCCTTTGTTCCTTCATTAGAACAAAGGTTAGATTGCAAAAGTAAATTCAGGGCTTAAAAACTCCTTCTCCAGAAATTGGCCTGATACCTTTTCTATAGCTGAGCCCCAGCTATCTAAAAGCTAAGAAAGATCTCTTTCAGTCTGGCTAGTAAGTTTGAAACCTGTTAGAGACATTAAAGGGAAATTAATTTCCTAAAATTCCTAAGTATTGGGTATAAAAATCTCTGGAAGATCATTTCTTGGGCTTGGTGAATTTTACCTCTAGGATAGAAAAGCAAGTAAGAGAGGCAGGCCATTTGAAGGTCCAACTCTATTATTATCAAATCACACTTCCAGACAGACATTAATTCTCTTCCATCAGGGTGCCTGGTTTTGTGGGAGATTCATGACTTAGAAGTACCTGTTTTCACGTTGAAAATTATCACAGCAAACCACAGCACGATCGGTTTCTTGTGCTGGAGAATAATCTTTAAAAATTATTCATGAAAGTGGACAGAATATTTAGAAAAAAATTAAAAAGAGAAACTAGAGATTGGTAAATCCATACAAAGATTATCTAAAGAAATGCACTGAGGTTGACTTTGTATTTACTATTAAGCCTCAGAGTTTATAGAGTTACATGCTAACTTGTAAATGTCTTGACAAGAGAACGTAACTGCAATGTTTATAGCTTAATGTTCTTGTAGGATGTAAATCAGTTTTCTATCTAACTCAGCACACCTGCTTCTAAACGCCCTTTTGGTCTACTCTAAATACTTTATTCTTCTAGGTTCTGTTTGAACCAGCTTGAACTTATTATTAGTTCCCTTGATGAGTTATGAGTTGAATAAAATATTTTATGCTCTTGCTTTATATTTATGTATGACTCAAGGTCTCAATGTTTTGGTTTCTGTTGCAATAACCTGGAGTGGCGATTCTGTAGATGAAGAAAAACAGAGTTACAGAAACAAGTATGATGTAATATTAGGAGAAATTGTTGTTATATTTGATATGGTTTCAAGGTGAAGAAATGGCAAGTATACACATGGATAGCTATGAACATCACTCAATGACTAGGGACTCCTGGAAAATAAGAACAAAGTTATTCATGGGACTGGGGGAGGGCACAGTCACAAGTATATGAAAAAGGCGAAAGATAAAAGGTAATGATTTTTGTTATAAAAATGTTGGGATTTTAGGTGCATTGATCTGTTGAGTTCTAGATTGTATGTTTTAGTCAGTTATAAAGCTGAAAGGGATTTATAATGTACATATAAATTCGATAGTCATAAATATCTATGTCTTAATGGAAATCGTGGACATGGGCCATGGAAGAAGTATGAATTTAGCATATTTCACCAGTAACCTCTACCAGGACTCTCTGCTTT
>PVJO010022092.1:0-28718 GCA_004026905.1 Hystrix cristata | reverse complement strand
CGCATACAGCTGAAGCTTTGAACGTGAGGGCCAGAGCACACGGCGAGGCAGGAAGAAGACAGCAGTTGGGGCTGGAGGCCGGGAAAACTGCTACTCAGGAGAAACAAAGAGGGGCGCCATACTGCCACCCAGCGTGCGAACTGGCCCTTCCCAGACTTGTGCAAGCAGGACTTGGATTCACGCTCCTGAGGCTGCCTGCGCCGTCCTACCTGCTCCCGCCCTGCGTGGGCGTCGGGCGCCAGCCTCGCGCTCAGCACATCCACAGTCGGACCCTGTCTGGACTCAGGGTGCTTCGGGACTTGTTCTCTGGCCTCACCATCTTGCAGCTCCGGTTGATAGCACAACAGGTCACCTGTTTCCCCGAAAATAAGACCCAGCTGGGAAACAATCAGCTTTGAAAAAGAGTGATCAAAAATGCCAGCCCATCAGCCTGTCCTCGCCTTACCTGCCATCACCGCTCTTGCTCGGGGAGTGCTCTGTAAAGCAGGCCAGGCAAGGACAGGCTGATCCGGGCTGGTATTTTTCATTTCTAGTTTTCAAAGCTGATTATTTTTCAGCTAAGTCTTATTTTCTGGGAAACACATTAGGAACTAAAGAATTAAGCACCACCTCGCATTTACTTGAATCCCTATGTTTGGGAGAAACCCTCTCTAAAATTCCGCAGTTCAGAAAACCTGAGCATAGCTGATTCTCCCTCAAATATTCTGCCTTAATGGGATTGACCAGCCACATAAGAAAGAAGTCCCACCTTGCACACACCTGTAATCCTGGCGCTCTGGGAGGCTGAGGCAGGAGGATTGAAAGCTCCATCCCAGCCTTGGCAAATTAACACCTTAGCGAGGCTGCTTCAAAATAAAAAATTTAAAAGGGCTGGGGATGTAGGTTAGTGTAGAGGCCCTGGGTTTGATTTTGACTGTGGGGAAAAAAAGTCTAACTCTCCCTGCTGTAACTTCCTTGTCCTGGGCTCTGGACCAGGAGTGCAGAGATGTGGAAAGGACTCGGGAACCCCTGGGTCAAAACCAAGGCACCATTCATTTCTCCTCGTGCCTCAGTTTGTCTTAAGGGAATGTTGAGAAAGCCTGAATTTAGCTCAGGCGTCTTTCTTCCACTTCCCAGGACACCCATCTTCTAAATTTTGGAGTTTGACTAACCCGGGTTCAAATTCAGACGCCCTCCCTTGCTACAGGGGTGACGTTAGGAGCACTTTCACCGCTGAACTAAATCCCCAGCCCCTAGTTTTCTTGACCCCATTTCTCATTCGTGAAATGAAGACAGTAGGACCTCACTAGCGCCCCCATGTGGGGATCTAACTTTTCCTTAATACTTCCGTGTTTCTAAAGTGTGTGCTGTATGCCAATTTATGTTTACATTCCAGTCAAACTCGATTTTCTTCACTGCCAGGCTCTAGCAGTTTTGGATTTTCTTTGTTTGTTTGTTTGGCTGCTTATTTGATTGGTTGATTGTTTTGGTTTTTCTGAGACAGGGTCTCACTATGTAGTTCAGGCTGGCCTTGAACTCTACATATATAGCCCAGGCTGGCCCCAAACTTGCAGCAGTCTCCTGTCTCAGCTTCCCAAATGCTGGGATTACAGGTGTGCCCCACCATGCCCGGCAATTTTTAAGAAAGTAAGTTTATATAATTTCAGTAATGCGAAAATCACTGATAATAGCCTTTCCCTCCTAGAGTCATAAAATCCCACCAGAACTATAGAAGTATGGGATTTTAGGAGGGTATGGCCCACGGGGCATCTGCTCCAGGTTTTCTCCAAATGACTATCTGAATGCTGAAGTCATTAAGCAGATGACCCGAGCCACACAGTTTCTAGCTCAGACTGGAAAGGTAGGTGATCTGTGCCTCAGATTCTTTCTACTATCCCACACTGCCTGTGGGACTCTGGTCCCACCTGTTGTCCTTGGCCTCCCCCACACGTCCTCCCCTCTGGGCCCATGTACAGCCTGCATCTCTCTGCTCCCCTTTTCCTATCGCCGTCTCACATAAGTGCTTCATTCTCACGTGGGTTGTCCAGGCTGCTGTTTTGAACTCTAGGGAAAGGTTCTAGTTGCCGTGTCCAAGACAAATTAGTATGGAGTTATTTTAGAGAATCTGTAGAAGAAATTTCCAGAAGAGAGAAAGGCACATACGCAAAGGCGTGCAGGAGACGAGAGTCCCATCAGTGACTTGGACAGTGTGGATGACATAAAGGAAAGAAATCAGCAGCCTAAGTCTCCAGTGTGAGAATGGAAACTGATAACCAAAGGAGATGGCAAGAGAAGAGGACATGGCTAAAGACTCCGCTGTCAGTTCTACTAAGCGTAATGTGTGAGAGTATCAGAAAATTAGGTGCAGGTGGGAAGAAAAAAGCCCTATGAAAAAGTGAAGTTCTAGTGACAGGACAGACCTCTAGCTGTGTAAGGCAGCGTCCCTCACTGCCGGGCTCTCGTCCCTCCCCACCACCCCAGAGTGGTGAGCCATACCGCCACTCAGGCCTTCCCTGGCAATCAGTCAGCATTGCTAACTTCTTCCCCTACATATTGTTATGCAAAACGTCAAACCTCCAGTTGAAAGAATTGCACAGTTACTCTTTCTACCCATCTAGAGTCCACCCTGACAGTAACCTTGACTTCTTCGGGTGGACGGGTCTCAGAGTGTGCGCCTGGCACACAATCGTGAGGCTGCGCCTCTGCCAGGGGACGGAGCTGTTCTGTCGCCGACCTGTTCGGCACAGCTGTAGCTTGCTGCTTAGGTTCCATTCACAAGTTGCAACCTGCCCTACGCAGTCCGTGATTCCAGCATCAGTTCTGTTTTCAAAGCCTTTTTTATTATTTTTGGGACTGTCTCATGTATGTGCCGCCATGTAACAATGATCCAAATTCCCCATTAGTTCAATTCAGACTCTTTGATAGGCTGACGAGAATCAAAAACACACACCTATACCTGTGAGATGAGCCCAAGAGTCCACAGATGTCTTCATAGAGTCCCCTTCCCGAACCCCCCTTTCCACGATTCTAGTTTTCTAGGGCTCCTTTTCTGTCAGTCCTCTGCCCAGAAAGCCAAGGTGTTTACCCCTCTCACCTGCGTGTTTCTGTGTTGCTGCTGGCATCCAGGGCAAACCACAGGGTCCAAAAGGGCGATGGGAGACTCCTGGCCCCCAGAGCCTACAGCTCCACAATCGGAGAAGAAGGCTGTGTTTCCTCAGGGGTGGGACTCCTGCAGACCTGCCACTGCCACGTGGGTGACAGGAGATTGTGTGGGAGCTATTGCCTCAGGAGAAAAAATCCAGGAGGGCTTTCTACATTCTGTCTGATTGCTAAGTGGCCTGACCTTCAAACCAAACCAAGAAGCTTCTGGAACCCTCTCTGTCCATACTCTGGTTCCCATTCTAGGGCTTTGAGATACGTCGCACTCAGGCCAGGGCTTACAGGGAGAGGGGAAAAAGGGTAAATTCATTGCTTGCTCAGCGAGCCTTTAACTTCTGCTCTTCTTGCCCAATTCCCCTGCCACTGTTGGCTGATCAGAGTCCTCACACAGCTGCTCCACGTGTTCCATCTAGAAACCTTAGGTGCATTCAGTGGGAGGGGCAGGGTAGGATGTGCAAGCTCTGTCTTACCCAGAACCAGAATCCCTAGCAGTTTTTTAGAATATTAAGTAATATGAATTTGCATTCAGGGTAAAAACTACTGGCTCCCTCTGCCTCCTTCACTTCCCCACCTATTCGTACAAAAATCGCGCTGATTCTTAGAGGCCAAACTCAAATGCCCCTTTTTCTAAAACAGCTGCTCTGCACTCCCAGCCTGAGCCAGGCCCGCTCCCCACTCTGATCTCCCCCAGCACCAACTCGGCCTCATGGTGACATGTCAGTCAGCTCCTCCAGTCTGTTAGTACCTTGGGTGGGGCGGGGGGCAAACTTTGCTTTAATCTTCCTGGATTTTCCTTCAGTACTAGACCTGGGGCTCAGCATACAGTGAGCAGTTCAACAGAACTGCCAAAGCACTGATGGGGTTTTTTAAAAGATAAATGGAGAAATCAGAATTTTGGGTTTTAATATGGTGTATGGTAAAGATGCATTTCCCGTCTTCTTGGAAATCACCCGAAGGTAACTAAGAGAATATGGAACAGAAAGAGAGACGCCATTGTGAATTAGGGAAGCCCTGAAGCAGTCGCTAGTCTCTGTCACTTATGAAACAAAGAGTCAGAAGACCCCACCTGGGTGTGGGGGCCCTGGGGGCAGCACTAGGACAGGACGTTGTTCATCTTCCAAATACCTCATCTAAGAACTCATTTCCAGCCGAGGGCTAGAAAACTGGAAAGAAGAGGAAAAAGGAAACCAATACATACTCTCTTAAAGTTACTATAAGAGAAAGAAAAAAAGGAGGAACCCATAACTAAATGACAAACATTTGCAAACTAATAATACTAAAAATATTATGCAGAAATAAAGCCAGTGTTAATAGAAAAAAAGCAGAAATTAATAAATTAAAAAATTGGAAAACATAAAAATGATAATAAGCATAACATCTAGCTTAAAAAAAGATAACAAAAATAGCTAACCTGATCATTTTTAAAAAGTGGGCAAGAAATACACAAAATAAGAAATATTTTTGAAAAAAAATTTTTGGAGACAAACTTTAGCCTTAGAAAATTAAAGCTACCAGGGAGATAGCTCAAAACTATGTATATCATTTCGGGGAAATGCATGACATGACTAACCCCCTGGGAAGGAAGGAAGGAAGGAAGGAAGGAAGGAAGGAAGGAAGGAAGGAAGGAAGGAAGGGAGGGAGGGAAGAGAAAAGAGGAGAAAAGCAAAGGGGTGGAAGCTGAGCTGGAGACCCCGGGAGTTCACGGAGCCTGGGGCGTGATGGCTGACGGTTTGCCGGGACTGGGGTTGAGGGTGAACCCCACATCTGCCCACGGGACAGGAACTGCGTGTCATGGTCACAAGGCAAGCACTGCTCCGAGCCGGCCCTTCCAAGGGGACTTGGGATCCTTCTCGCCGTAGCCCCACACAGGCGCAGCCCTCACTCCTGCACCAGGCGTGGAGGGGCACCGGCGGCGGACCGGACCGCGGCTCCCCGAGAGGCGGAGGGCGCCAGCGTCTGCACGCGATCATGACGGAGTGCGGTAGGCGGGGGAGGCCTGTGAGCCACGGCGGGCTCCAGGCCTCCTGACTGATGCTGAAGCATTCTTGAAGACCAGCCCTCGCCTCCTCGGATAATCTCCCTAGAGCGCCAGACGCAGCTCCAGTCCCCACACCTGAAAGCTTCCAGTTCAAGTTGTCTGGGCTTTCAAGTGGGAAGGAGCGATTTTCATCCCAGGCACAGACATCGCAAGTTCCGCCGTCAAGCAAACTGAAGGCTCAAGATTTTATTTGTGTAATAATAAAAGGATAAATTATACCTAGTGTATTAATTCCATCTGAGGAACTTGAGCGATGTTGCAGAAAGGATTCCTTGTTCTTAGTTGCAAGGAATGAGTCTCCTGACGCAGAACTGTCCCCCAGGAGATCCCCACAATGCAGCAGCTGGGGGATCTGCATTTTACCTCTACACGCGCGCATCACACCGTAATTCTCCGGGATGCTGTCCCCCCAACTCTCCACCTCCTTGCAGGGCATCCCAAGTCCTTTAATTCTGAAGGAAAATACATCTTCTCGCAGTAGAAACCTGTGTAGTTCTCCCTTTGCCCTCCTCCCTCCATATCCTACCTCATTCTCTCTTTTGTCATACCCCCTGTCATCCTACGACTTCCTTATTCTCCTTTCTCCAGCTTGTACTTCTTTTCTCTTCTTTATTATCCTCAATAAAATTATCCTAAAGGGAAGCACAAAGAAAGGCCAGCAATAACTTTTTACATTTTATTGTAGCAATTATTGGGTTTCACTGTGACCTTTCCATACATGCATGTATTGTGCACTGATTGTGTCCATCCCGTTCTACTTTGCATTATGTACATGGGTCCGTTTCCCATCTCAACCACAAAAACTGTCTGTACACTGAAATCACCCAGGACCTTCAAGGGACACTGGTGCCTGGCTCCCACCCAGACACGCTCTTCTGATGGGATAGAATACGGCCTGGACACCAAGATTTCTAAAAGCTCCCTGGTGATTCCAATATGCAGCAGACATTAGGGGCTATTGAACCCTATAGTGCTTCTCAGGCACAACACACCAGTGCCCACACTAAATGTGGCCTGCTGTCCCAGTGATGGGCCTGAGGAATAAGATCTACAGCCAGGTAGATGACAGATTCCTTTTAGAACAGGGACTGTCTCTTTTGCCAGTCTCAAATTCAGATTGTTGAAGTTATGGCTTGTGTCTAGATGTTCCCCCAAAGCCTCCTAGGTGGGCCTTTGGGAGGTGGCTGGATTAGGGTGTGTGATACTGGGATTGAGTGTGGGTGTGAACAATGGAAGCCCCACCCTGGGTGCGGGTGGTACCAAACAATAGGCTTGTAACCTGGATGGAATTTAAAGGGTCAGAAAGAAGGCAGGCTGCTGCTTGCTGCTGCTACCTTCTGCCTGCCACAGCATGGACCGTTTCTCCTTTGTGATGCCCCTCTGCTGTGCCAGAGGTGGACTAAAACCTCTACAAACTGTGAGCTAAATAAACCTTTCCTCCATTTATTTTTTGTTGTTGTTTTGTGTTGTGTTTTGAGACAGGGTCTCGCTAAGCAGTTCAGGCTGGCCTTGAACTTACTATGTAGCCAGGGTTGGCCTCGAACTCAAAGCAATCCTCCTGCCTCAGTTTCCCAAGTACGCGGATTACAGGCATGTGCCACCATGTCCAGCTCCTCCTTTAACTTGTGGGTGTCAGGTATTTTGTCCCAGCAAGGAGAAAAGTAATCGAGACAATCTATCTAGAGGGAATATAAAAAGAAAGAGGATTAAATCAAAGCTAAGAAGCAGCTTGAGCTGCCCAGCAGATGAGGTAGGAAAGGACCAAATGTCATGATTATATCCACCTGTCAAGTACAATCTTATGGCCAGTTTATGTGAATGAAAATGTTGGCTCAGATCAAAATTCTATCATCCCTACTGTGCCTTTCTTTCCTGAAAGACAGCAATGGAGTATCTACTCTAAAGTGGTTTCCTCAGCCAGGTATGGTGGCAAACACCTCTCATCCCAGCACTCTGGGAGGCTGAGGCAGGAGCATGGAAACTTTTGTTTAGTTTTTAGAGATGGGGTCTCGCTATGTAGTTGAGACCAGCCTTGAACTCACTAGGTAGCCCTGGTTAGCCCTGAAATTGCAGCAATCCTCCTGCCTCAGCTTCCTGAGTTCTGGGCTAACAGGCATGCGCCACTACATCTCTAGCCTACCATCTCTTTTTATTTTACTGGCTAACTGGTTTATATTTTGGGTTTCTGAAGTGAGACAAACCATGCAATATTCAACTTCCTGTATCTGACTTACTTTACTTACTACTATGGTGCCAAGACCTCATTCACCTTCTGCTCTCTCCGGACGCCCTAGAGTACCTGACCCAACTTCCCAAATATTATATGGTGAATTTCTCCCTGGAAAGCATTTCTGGTACCTGGGTGGTCCCCGAAACAGGGGCAAAGGCAGCCAAACTCATTTTTCTCAGCTACCCAGAGGGAAGAGCCCTTCCGCCGGGCTTCCCTGTGTCCTGAACAGTGACAGCCTGGCGTGGGGGCAGGCACTCTGCCAGAGGGCTCGAGCCGGGAACCCCAGTCCTGGCTCCCCACTACCAAGCAGTGTGGTCTTGCTCAGCCACGCCAGTTCCTCATCTGGAGGACGGGAGCTTTGGACTAGAAGATCTCAAAGGACCCTTCCAGGTCTCAGACTCATGGATTTCATGTTCTGATTCACAGAACAGCCATGCACCTCACAGTGAAGCGAGACCTGCTTGGAAATCGGCAGCTCCCTAGAGTTGCATAATTTTAACTGAAGAAGCGCCTTAGAGCAGACCCAGAGTTGCGGGAGTCCTGCGCTTCATTTGACGACAGAGAGACTTAGGCGTGAACAGTGGTGGTGTAATTATAGAGAAACCAAACGTTCAGATTTTCCAAGACGTTTCAGATTGCAATCATTCAGGCTCCTCATCACTATAAAAATGTCTTACTTGTCAAACTTTTATCCCTGATGGTTAGACAAGAAAGCACAGTCTCTGGTCTATAAAAACTTTTAAAGCTTAGACTTTCAACCTCGTTTTGGACTTACATGAGGCAATATGCACATGGGTGAAAGTTCATGTGTGTTATGGTTTGTGTCTAGATGTCCCCCCAAAGCCTCATGTGGTAAGAGATAGCTGGATCTAGAATGTGCGGTTACTAAATTAATCCACTGATCGGTTTGGCATGGTTCTACTGGGATCAAGGATGTGAAAGTAAAATTAAGGGTGGGAGTGCTACCCGCCCTAAGGGCAGGTAGCCTAGATAAAAGATACAGGAAGAAGCTACTAGCTGCTTGTTTGCATTGCTTATTTGCATACATTCCTTGCATTTACTCACTCTACTTTGCTGCCGGTCTGCGATGCCGGTCTGCAATGCCGGTCAGCCCTGCCTCTGCCATGCCGCCCTGCCTCGCACCCAGCAGACTATAGACTGAAACCTCTGCAGACTGTGAGCTAATAAACCTTTCTTCCCCTAACTTTGGGTGTCGAGTATTCTGTCCCAACAATGAGAGAAAAGTAACTAAAACAATGTGTTTTGTCTCAAAATAATGCACCATTGTAGAGCACTTTCATGGGTATTATTTCCTTTTATGGATTTGGGGGTGTTTTCTTTATCTGCAAACCCTTCAAGATACACAGAACAATATGTTACAGTATTTTACAAATGATAAAGTTGAAGCCCAGGAAGGCTAGATATTTTGTTAATCAATGTCAGCCTCTGATGGTCTTCTAACTGAATTTTTTGTTCATTTCTACTTCAGAACAACAGAAGTGCAGGCCCTGAGGAAATGAAGCTACCACTTCCCTTGGGGTTTGGATTCATTTGTGAGGTATGAAATGGGCTCTTGGAGGAGACAAGGATGAGATACTGGTGCATTACTGGGGTCAGGGATTCCAACCACGCTGGAAGGCTCAGAGTTAGACTTGGCGCTCAGTGAGCAGGCTCCATGCAAATAAGCCCTGGGCCCACAGATACTGACATTTTGGAGACTCTAACGCTACTGTACAGCCGAACATGACTGTTGACACCACAGGCAGAGCATCATGTCGAATTCTTCACTGATTCAAATGGAATTGGTCTCTGTCTGGCGACTCCAGCATGGTCCAGCAACACAGGTCAGAGAGCTTATTAAAGTGCAGTTCCTGCTCCACCCTAAAACTGCATCTTGACCAGGGCCCAGTAAGTCACATGCACACTGTAGTTCAAGAAGCATTTCTCTGAGCTCCTCTCCAACCTCGAGGCTCTATAAGCAGTAGTTCTGGAAGTTCAACAAGCAGGGCGGGTAGTGCAAATCCCTGCGCTGTCCTGGACACCAGGTGTAGATATACACAGGTCAGCAAAAACAGTTAGGGAAACTTCAGGGCATCTACAACTGTGGGAGCTGCATGGAACCTCTCAGAAAGTAACCCACTGATCCACTTTACCTGGAGAAGAGTGAGATTCCCAGGCCTCCTCACTTTCCTGAAATTGCACACAAGAAGGTACAAGGTGAGATTTCAACAGCTGACATCATTGAACTTTCCCCTCTCTGCCCAGTCAGAGCAGGAAGCTGATTTTCTACTTCTGTCCTCCACTGTCATTGCTGTTTCTCCCTTGTCTCCTTTTTCCCTCCCTTCTCCAAAGTCTTCCCAGCCCCGATACACACACACACACACACACACACACACACACACACTTACGAAGTTATATTTTCCAAATCTGAGAAATGTGAGGATCTTGTCTTCTGCTCAGGACCCAGGAGAGATGCTTCGGCAAAGACGTTTGCATTAATTACCACATTAATTTCTCATCCCAGGGAAAGCGCAGCAAACCCGAAAGGCTGCCTGCAGGCAAACACCTGCGAGGGCTGGCAGCCGACGTGGCTCTGGACTGGGGAGGCAGCAAGGACAGTGCTGGAAAGGAGCCCACAGACGGCTTCCAGGCAGGTGTTCAGCATAATAGGGTGTTAATTGAGTAACAGGTGGACGCGCAGAGGGTGGAAGGAGCGGCAGAGGGAACTGGGCAGAAGCTGACTGCCATAACCTAATTTTAAATAGAGTGGAATTTTCCTTCCTTGGGCTCAAAAAGCTCAGTCACAGTACCACTGAGCAGCACATTGTCATTTAAAACAACTAATGTGTGTAGCAGCCCCGCACTAAGCACATTTTACATACTTTAACACTAATGTTAAAAGCAAGAAGCAAGTCTGCAGGACAGGCGTGAGAATCTCGGTGTTAAGAATGCAGAAACCAAGGCTCAAAACAAGATGGCTCAAGGGCACACAGAGAGTACAAGGCAGAGCCGGGAGTTGCCGGCACCCACCTGTGCTTTAACCCCTGCACTCTGCTGTCTTCCTTCCGAGAGGCCAGAAGCTGACTGGACTGTGTGTTGGTCCCCTGCGTCTGGAGTGCTGTCCACCATACTGATCAAACAGATGAGAATCTCCAACCACGTGAGAATTTTTTTTTTGGTACTAGGGATTGACTGCAGGGTCTTCACAGTCTGCTACATCTCCAAGCCCTTTTTTATTTTTTATTTTGAGACAGATTCTGACTAAGTCACTAAGTTGCCCAGGCTGGGCTTGAACTTCTGATCCTCCTGCCTCATCCACCCAGCATGCTGGGATTGCAGGCCTGTGCTGCCACGCCTGGTTCTATCCCTGTTCTCCCAAATAAAGTTTTACTGGAATACAGCTACATATTTACATGTTGTCCATGGATCTTTTCATGCTACAATTGTGAGGGTTACATTCCAAGACTCCCGTGGAGGCCTGAAATTGAGGACAGTATTTATTATACCCTGTATATACTATGTTTTTTCCTTTGCATACACTCATATGACCCTGTTTAATTTATAAATTAGGCAGAGTAGGAAATTAACAATGACTAATAACAAAATACAATAATTATAACATCATACTATAGTAAAAGTGAAGAGAACGTGGACTTTTTCTTGAAAGAATCCAGACAAATGTTAACAATTCTAGAATATATCTGACAACAAATAACTGAAAATGGAAAACAAAATCAGTGATAAAGAGAAACTACTGTAGCTGCAATAGAGCATGCCTGACCCCAAAGCCTCCATGTTTTATTATCTGGTCCCTTATACAAAAAGATTGCCACCCCCTGGGCTGCATAAATCACCGTCCCTATACGTAATTGCAGATACTCTGTTCTGAATCACTCTTCAGTGCTCCCAAATAAAGTGGGGGTATTTTGCCTGAAACAGAAAACTCCAAGGCACACAGCTGACATCACATAGAGATGGGATTGTTTGTAGACCGATGGTTGGAAAAAGTCCAGGATGTGCTGTTAGGCCTGCCCTAAAGAACTTTCTGTCCTAATGTGTATGAGTTGTCTTGTAGGGTAATGAGCTCTCTGTCAGAACACGTATTCTCATAGCCAAGATGAACCTCCACCAGAAATGTCCTGGAGGGTTTCCTACATCATCTCTATGTTCCTATGAGCACATTTTCTCATGACTAATGAGCCATGTCCTTCCCTGAGTCTCTATGTCCTAGCATACCAGAGGTATGTTTTATATTAAGATGTCCCCCAAGGCCTCATGTGCTCAAAGGCAGGGCTTTCAGAAGGTAACTGGATTATGGGGGCATTATATCTGACTTGCTGTTAGTAAGTGGGGTCTGGTTGGAAGAGGCAGGTCACTGGAGTGGTGACCCAGAAGGGTTTGTCCCCTCCCCAGCTCCTTCCTTCTTTCTGCTTCCTGGCTGTTGTGACTTGGGGAGGCTTCTTCCACCAGATCCTTGTGCCACGTCATTCTGTCTAGAGCCAGCCCGCCGTGCAAGGGTGGAATTTAAAATGTGAGCCCAAAATAAGCCTCTCCTTAAGCTGCAGGTGTCAAGCATTTTGTCCCAGCAACAAGGAGAGTGACTACAACTAAGCTAAGCTCATCGCCCATTGCTGTAAATATGGTAACTCTTAAATTAACAGCATCCTAAAAGAAGACGCTATCCCATGTAAGCAGGGTCTGCATAAGTGAGGTTCCACTTGTGATGAAGGTGCATTCACCTTTAAATGATTTTGGTCTTCAAAACGAAATGAGACATTTTTAAAGCCAAGAAGACATAGCTGTTATCTAAAGCAAGATTAATCAATTTCCTCATTCAGTAAATATTTATGAAGCTCTACTATGTGCAGGGCCAGAAGCCTCAGCCTCCAGCTCCTGGTCGGGGAGCAGTGGAGGCCGCTGGGAGTCCACGGCCTGGAGGATGATAAGGAAAAGCCAGCCAGGTTGAGTTGAAAGAGAGACCTGTGGTCAAGCCGGAGGGAACAGAAGAGGCTGAGAAAGAAGCACACAGGGAACCTGGGCCAAGACATGGCTGGGGTGGAGATAACTCCCATCTCCATGGTGGGGAGACACCCTGAGCCATCTGTGTGAGACCGAATATCCAAGCTGGAGCCCATCACGTGGCCACGACGCAGGCACGAATGTCAGCAAGAAGCGGGGAGACTCTCCCCCCAGCACCTGCATTTTCAAATCATCCGAGATTGTTCTATTATTTATACTTTATGGAAAGTGAATTTCAGCATCCAAATTTTGGGTTTTTTGGCTGTTTTTCAAAGCACATGAGGAAATCAACACCAAGTGGCAAGCCAAAGAAATCAGTCCTAATGAAGTGTAAATAATAGAACAATTTCAATCTGATTTTTAAGTATATTACCACGTTAAAAAGACAATAGAGCCGGTCACAGCAATGCTCACCTGTAATCCCAACACTCTAGGAAGCTGAGACGGGAGGATCACAAGTTCAAGCCCAACCTGGGCAATTTAGTGACTCACCAAGACCCTGTCTCAAAGTAAATAAAAAAAGGGTTGGGGATGTAGCTCGGTGTGATCTCAGGTCCAACTGCAGTGCCAGAAAAGAAAAAGACAATGGAAAGAAGGACATTATTTTTAAAAGACAAGATCAAGAAATTATTAAACAAAAGCATAAATGAAGCCCTTCCCTTTGTGGGAGAATAAGAAATGAAGCTCCCACGTGGGGCCTGGGTGCTCCCTCCCATCCCTTGCTAAAGATTTTGGCTTAGTGCAGCTGCAGTTGCATCTTCTAGGGGGCTCAGACTGGCCAGATTCAGTCCACATAGCAATGCCACACCTGGAGAAAGTGAACAAAGTAGACAGGAAGAAAAGAATGAGAGCCTCTGGGGGCCATGGCTGGGAATCGAAGAAGAAAAGAGGAGAAGGCCACCTGGGGGAATCTGCCAGGAGTTAGGAGTTTTTCTACAACCTACATATTCACCATCATGTAGGTGAGAAATGGGAATGAAATACCAGTATTTTAAAACTATGCTCATGTCTATTGTGACTGGACCATAACAACTATGGCCTTAAATGCATATAACTTTCATTTGTTTTAAATTCATTTGGTAGAGACATTTGTTTTTTAAAACATTTTTGTTTTTATTAGTGCACGTTTGCAGTACACAGTGGTGACTTGGTAGAAAACGTTCTACACTGTGTTGCATACGTTCCCTTTTCATTAAACTCAATAAGTAGTAATTTAAACTCTCGATGACTAAAGTTACGTTAACAAGAGCCTCCTACTTATCGTGGGCACTGAACCCTGTCTCTTCAGCCTGTGCTGTTTCTGAGGATGCCACTGCGGGCCACACTCTGCTTCCGTCCCCACTCAGTCTCCTGAGGCAGAACATCAGACAGCCGAGTCAGCACCCAGATTACAAAAGAATGCTGGAATCGCCAGGCCGGAAGTTGGTTCCATTCTCTGCTAAAGCCCCAAAGATCCAGGCAGCCATGCTGTGTTATGCCTTTCTATTTGTACTTTGTGGACACTGCATAATGTGCAGGTCACGAGTTTGTGGCAGCCTCATATGGAGCAAGTCCATCAGCACCATTTTTCCAACAGATCACAAAATCATTAGCGTTTGTTAGCAATAAAGCTGGTACATATACATAAAGCATCTTAATTCTTTTTACACTCCCCCTCCCCCCGCCTTCTATCTCTTGGTCTCCTTCCCATTTGTGAAACGTAGCCCTTTTAAAATTATTATTATTTTTATTTTGAGCCAGGTTATTACTAAATTGCCCAAGCTAATCTCAAACTAACAATCCTCTTGCATCAACCACCCAGAATGCCGGATTGCAGGTGTGTGCCGCCACACTCAGTGTGGTAAAGTACACTTATTCAAGGTACGTACAATTTCCCTTAGATATAAAGCTACTGCACAGTACTATAGTATAATGTAAATGTAATTTTTATGCGCACTAGGAAATCAAAAATTCATGTCATGTACATTATTCCAATACTTGCTTTTTATTGCAGTGATCTGAAGCCAAATCTGCAATACCTCTAAGCTAGGCCTGTACAAGCCTCTGTGGATGTGTGTGTGTGTGTGTGTGTGTGTGTGTGGTGAAGGTGATTGAACCCAGGGTCTCACATATGCAAGTGCTCTATACTGAGCTACCCTCCAGCCTTGCACAAGCCTTCCAAAATCTTTTTTTCTATTTTACATCACTTCTTTCTATGTTCACAGCTACAATGTAAATGTTGGCGAATGCAAGGAGTCAAAATTGACCAAGGTGAGCCTTTGTGTAATGTGAGAAGGTGAGTGCGAATTACTGATCAAAACTGGAAAAGCCTCATCCTTTCCAAACATTAGCGAAGGAGGCATTCGACACTTTCACAGAGGTGACAAACCAACAGCACACGTGGCATAGTGGACTGTTTGTGTCATTGAGAGCTCCAAAAGGTTTGCTATCGCTGCTTTAGAAGAAGATCCCTGAATCCCCATTTGATCCTCTTCAGATCACAGATGAACTCAGTAGTGGGCCAGACTGTTTCCTCTGCAAAGGGGAGCAGATTGGAGTTGTAGGACAGAGCTGAGGGTTACCATCCTGGCCTCATGAAAGCTCCTAGCTCTGTGTGTGTGTGTGTGTGTGTGTGTGTGTGTGTGTGTGTGTGTGTGTGTGTTACCCAGATGCTGAGCAGCCTTGCAGAGTTGCTTCATTCTTCCACAGACTCAAGAGACTGAAGTAGAGCCCCTCCCCTCATCTGGTTTTTCCTGTGAACATTCACCTTACCAACACCGACTGTGTGCTGACCACTTCACTGGGCACTAGAGGAAAATGAAGTTGAGGAGAGGAGTGCAGAGAAGGAATCAGATGACTACAGAGCAAAGCAGAGTGAAATCGGCGATGGAGACAAGCAAGCTGCTCCAGAAACACAGAAGGAACAGCTCATTTTGAATAGGGTACCAGGACTGTCTCACAGAGACTTTCATCCTGAGGGAGCGGCAGGAACGAAGGCCGAGGGCCTTGAAGCTGTGTAGAGACCATGACAGGAATTGGTGGGCTGCAGCCCATGGGAGGAAGCATGTAGGAGACACAGGTGGTGTCAAGCGACCTCAGGGACTCAAGGCAAGCCATGGGGCATCTTGACCTTAGTTCCGGTGAGTCGGAGATTATTCTCCTGTCCATGGCATGCATGACCAGCCTGTATGGGGTGGAGAAATGTCGCCCGTCTAGCTGTGTGGACTGTACTCAGAACACAGGAAGCACTGTATAGACATCCATGGGGATCTCTCCAGGGGTCCTCACGTGTGGAAATGCTGTAAAACACAGGAAACACTTCCTTCCGCCTCCTCTGTTAGATAGAAGCTGTCAAAAGAGCGATCTCCCTTGGTAGGAAGGAATAATCAAGCCCAGCATGGGAAGCCACATGTGGTGACAGGGAATGACCTAGCTGGCTTGCCGCGTGGGACCCTGCTCCACTGAGGCCAGCCCTTCGCTGCCTGGAAGGGAGTGGGTTGCCCTGTCTTGCTCATATCTGTTTATCGCAATTCTCTCTTTCCACAGACGGAGCCACTCAGTGGGCAACTCTTGCAGTAAATGGGCTCCCGAATCAGGAGGAGCCAGCAGGTTGCCTAAGATGTTTCCAAAGTCTTTTGGCTTAAGAGTCTGGCATTTCTTTCCCATCTCTCTCTGTCAGACACGCTCTCTCTGTCTTCATTCTTCCCCCATCACTCGATGATCTTCTAAGCTGAAGACGCCTCCATGACATCTATACCATTCCCTCATCTAGTGTAACAAGCAGCCCAACACTTCCAGCTGAAGAGGACAACGATGCCCTGCTACTGTCCCCCATGGAGCTGGAGGGTGGCTGACTTGGCGAGGCGGTTCTCACACAGAGTCCTGCCGTGGATGCATGCTCACGTCGGCAGCACGTATACTAAAATTGCCACGGATGCACATAGAGATTATCTGGCGCTGGGTCGCCTCATTTTTCCTGAGCTGGCTGGAAGAGGCATGGCTTGCCACCCCACCAAGCTCCCCTCACTTCCCTTTGCTCCCCTTGCTCCCCACAGTGGACTGGGACAGATAGCCTGGCTATCTAGGGGCTGCTGTCCTCCACTCCAACATGGGAGCAGCTCCACTCTCAGTGGGGTGCTCCTCACCCCAATCCACACCCCCTCACATTCCTGCCCTACCTTGAGTATTCAAGTATTCAGGATGCACCTCCAGAGAGGGTTCCTCTGACCAGCACACTGTCCAATGGGCTTCAAGCCAGCCTCAGTTTCCCCACTACATAAGTGCTCCTCCCTCACTGCAGTGCCTCAGGTGGCACTTGCTAGTGTCCTGCACTCTGCCACAGTTGCCTTGAGCCTATGGGCCAGGTTTTACTCATCATTGTTTCCAGCTCTTTCCAAACCCAGCATACAGGAAGCCTTAAAACTTGATGTCTTTTTCATTGCTGGAACAAAATGCCTGACACCTGAAGTTAAAGGAGAAGAGATTTATTTTTTCTCAGTTTATAGAGGTATTATTCCATTGTCAGCTGGCTGAAGGTAAGGTACAGGCAGAGGGCCTCGCAGAGGAGAAACAGTCCATCGCACCACAGGCAGGAAGCAGCATGACTTCCTTCTTCTTTCCTTTTTATTCCATTCAGGGTACAAACCCATTAGTCGGTGCCACCCAAACCCAGGGTGGGTCTTCCCTCTTCAATAAATCCATCACCCACACCCAGAACTACACTAAACTGATCAGTGGACTAACGCAATGTCACACATCCGTGATCCAGTATAGTAAGTCCCCAACTTACGAACATTCAAGATTTGAACTTTCACAGACATGAACCGACCTGGAATTATGAATATTTTTAGATATGGACAAATCGTGGAAGTAGCTCTCAAGTCTGCGAGGCATCATCGCAGTTGTGCTGCTGTGTGCATACTGTACAGTGTGATCCTGTACGGTAGTCCAGTGCTCAGTCAGAGGAGGATGTCTGGAAGCAAGAAGGAAAGCAGCGGTGACGTGGAGGGGACTGCTAAGAAGCGCCAAACAATATACACTGTATATCTCATTTTGTCGTACTTACAAATGAATCCACATTATGAACGTTCTCCCAGAAGAGAACTCGTTCATAAATCAGGGACTTACTCTACTACATACCCATGATCCAGTTACTCCCAAAAGCCCCACTTGTGAGTGCATGAGGCTTTGCGGGGGCCATCTAGATATAAGCATAACACAGGGTTAGGCAATGAATAAAAGTCAAGGGTCTTCAAAATGTGTGCTGTGGCACCTATAATTTACATTCTTTTGTCTCGATTATCCTTCCACACAGAAACATTTTTCTGACAGGTGCCCAAATATTCCAGTGTCAACCTTCCATAACAAGTTTAGTCTAGGTTCACTAGAAAGCAACTGAGCCCTATTTTTGAGGTGAAAACCTAGGACAGGAAAAACGAAGTCAAAGAAAAACAAGAAGAGGAAAGATTCAAGGCAATTCATGACTACTATGGCTGCTCAGGACAAGAGGCAGAGAGGAGAGAGGGCCTCAGGGTGTGTGGATTCAGCACATGGGATGGCTTCCGGAAGCTGCAGAGAGAGGAAAGGTGAGGGGGAGGAGGGATTGGCCCTGTTCCCTCCCACCTTTTTCCCGTTGGTAGAAGTTCACTCTGCAGGGAGCTCATTCTCACATTTAGGTTGCATCACAAGATCCCGGGGCGGTCCCACACTTTGTGGTGTGGTGTTTCCCCCAAGGCTGGCAATGCAGGAAAGAGCGGGACACTCTGAGTGGGCCTCCGGCAGAGGAGGACTGGAACGGCATCCCAGGCAAGTATCTGCCCCGCCTCAGTTATCCGGCCCTGGAGGCAGGCAGCACAGTACAAGAAGCCAGCGGTGGGAAAGGAATCGGAAGAGTTGCCCCAAATCTGTGTCGTATACACTGTTAAGGTATCGGAAAGTGTGCCATGGAACAGGGTTCTGCTAAATGTCTAGCAAAAGGAGCAATTTCTAAGTTTAATTTTTTCCTATCTATAATAGACTGATATTTTTCTAGCATAGTATGAAAATGGATCACATGAAAAACAAAAATTTTTAAAAACTTAGAAAATGTGCTCTGAGTAGTACTGCTACAGAACATATGAGTCACTGTCAGTGGAGGTGGCGGGGGAGTGCTCATGACCAGATTAAGTTGAAAAACACGGTGAGCATGCTGTCTGCTCCTCTCTGGCAGCCTCTGTACATTCCAGATTCTGAGATATTCCACAGGAAAGAAACCTATCCCACTCTTGACACAGAATTTATAAAATGTTATGGACTCCAGGTTTATCACACTGGAGACTAGAGGTACTTACTCACTTGTTAGGTGCAGTCAAGGACTCTGTTCAATCAGACTGTAGAAGTCAATACTAAGCAAAGCAGAACATGCCCAGTTTTATGAGGTTTTGTGGTCATTATAGTATAATTAGGAAACAATAATTAGTGCTCTGTGTGAAAGGTTTTAACTAGGACAAGATAACAGAGAGTCAAGAACTAACGAAAATGGCACCAGATATAAATGCCTTAAAAGAATTTGACGATAGAAAAAATTGAAAATTTCATTACAGCTTTCCATTTAAAAACTACTAGATTGCTGGGGATGTAAATTAGTAGAGCCACTGAGGAAAACTGTATGGAGGGTCCTGGAAAAACTAAAAACAGAATTACCATGTGATCCAGCAGCTCCACTTCTTAGTATTTACCTAAAATATTTTAAATTAGTAAGTTATTAAAATGTTTGCACTTTCGTGTTCCTAACAGCACTAGTCACGATGGCCAAGTTATGGGGTCAACCTGAGCTTCCATCAACAGATGCACGGAGAGAGATAATGTGGAATATGCCTGCTGTAGTGGTTAGGGTTCTCTAGAGCAACAGAGTCAAGATAAGACAGATAGGCAGATAGATAGATAGTTAGATAGATAGATGATAGATAGATAGATAGATAGATAGATAGATAGATAGATAGAATTACGCACAGGGATTTATTAAATTAGCTTAGAGGAGCAGAGGCAGAACACTCCTCCGTGGCCGTTTGCATGCTATAGAGTCATAAGACCCAGAAGCTGCTTGGGCCAGGACGCTGGAAGCCACAGAACATTAAGGATTCAGCCCCAGCCTGACACTGAAGTCTGGGAAGCTCCTGAAGAGTCTCTGATGTGAGTCTAGGTTAAAAGCCTGCAGAAGCTGGAATTCGATGTCCAAGGTAATGGCAATAACAGGAGATGCACTCACTCAAGCACAATGGAGCTTTTGAAATGCAGGGTGACTTCTTCCTTCTTCCTTCTTAGTCCATCTAGTCTGCAAGCCCATTGGATGATGTTACCAACTTCAGGGCAGGCCTCCACCCTCAGTGTACTGGCCCTCATGCCAGTGATCCCTGGAATTCCTGCCGACACACCTGCAAGTGTGTTTTAATAATCTTCTAGTTGTCTCTTAATCCAGTCAAGTTGACAGTCATGATGAAATGTAACATGTATAATGGAATACTTCTCAGATTTTTAAAAAGAGGAAAAGTATGTCATTTGCAAGAAAGAATCTCACTGGCCTTGAACTGATTCTGTAGCCCAAGCTGGCCTTAGATCCATGGCAATCCTCCTGCCTCAGTCTCCCAAGTGCTAGGATTACAGGTTTGCACAACCATGCCCAGCTACAAGCTAAAATTTAAGTCTATCACAGGTTCATGGAACCAGCAGAAGACACAAGGCTCCTAGATCAGAGACAAAGTACAATAATCACAGTAGCGGGTATTAGCATTTCGTGTAACAATTTCCCAAGCACTACTTTTCACGGGGTAGGGCACAAGAAGGCCTAGGGATGGCTGCATGTCCATGTCCAGCTGGGTTGCATTACAGAAGAGGAGCCCTAAACTCAGGGAAGCTGCGTATTTTACACCAGACATCGCGCACACTTGCCATTTCCTCCTACAAAGATACCATACCTTCTAAGGCCATTTGCCACACAAACATGGAGAGTTGAGAAAAGGTAGTCTCAAGGCAGAAGCACAAGGCAGGTAGAAACAGAAGAGGCGGTGAAGAACTGCTTCTGACACTAAAAGAAAACTTCAAATGCTACTTAAATACATAAATGCTGGGCATGGTGTTACATGCCTGTAATCCCAGCCCTGTGGGAAGCTGAAGCAGGAGGTTTGCAAGTGTCAGCCCAGTCTGGGCAACTTAGTGACTTAGTAAGACCCTTTTAATAAATAAATGCAGGCTAGGGGTATAGCTCACTGTGAAGGCTCTGAGTTCAATCCCCGGTACCACAATAAATATACACTTAAGGATATATGGTGTATTGGCAAATGAATAAGTGTTTCTATACTTTGAAAGTGTAAATTTATGTATAATTTCCTTTGAAAGAAATTTATTAACATGTACCAAAAGTTGAAAGTCACATCCATTCCAGCCATTCCAATTCTAGAATTTTTTTTTATGGTACTAAGGATTGAACCCAGGGCCACTGCACTCAGCTACACCCCCAGCCCCACTTTTACTTTTTATTTTTGAGACAGTCTCACTAAGTTGCTAAGTGGCTCAGACTGGGCTCAGACTTGCCCAGCTTCAATTCTGGGATCTTATCCTTCTTATATATGTGTGCCTATATATGTGTGCCAGAATATTAATTGTAGCATTATTTGTAAAAGACCAGAATCAGTAATACAGACTGTGATACAGCCACATGTTAAAATACGTACAACTCTTTAAAAGAATAAAGTGGTACTGTAAGTATGCTCATGAAAGATTTTTAAAGAAGAATACCCAGGGAAAAAACATGAAAATAGACTCTGTAGGATGCTACCATTTATGTAAGAAAAAGGGGAAGCATACATGTACATACTATTGCATATCCATAAAATGTATCCATGGAAAGATAAAAAGAACTGATTACAGATTTTTGGATGTGCTACAGGATGGCAGGACCTCTCTTTTCCTCCTTGTCACTGCCTCTCTACTCAGAGAGCAAAAAGAGCCAAGGAGTGAGATCATCTCCTCTGGAAAGAAATGGGCTTTCCCTACTAGGTCTCAGGACTGAGGCTTTTCAAAGACTTTTCAGTAATGGGGGTTGAACCTAGAGCCTGGTGTATGCTAGGGGAGCATTCTAGCACTGAGCTACATCCCCGGCCCCTGATAGTAATTTCTAAAGTCCCATATACATCAACCTGTTCTAATCTCAGGCACGGTAGCCGACCACAGCACCAAAATTTATAAGGAACCCAAACAAAATACCAATATTTGTTTTCTAAGCCTAGGAAAGGGTCAAATAAAAAAAAGCAAGACTCATTAAAATACTTCTAACTTGGCAGGGTGTGGAGGTACATGCCTGAAATCCCAGCACTCAGGAGGCTGAGGCAGGAAGAACATGAGATTGAGGCCACACTGGGCTTTGTAGTAAATTCAGGGACAAACAAGGCTATGTAGTGAAACTCTGGCTCGAAAAAAGAAAAAAAATACTTTTTTCTATATCACCTAGTATAGTCCTTTGAATGTAATAACTGTGTAAAACATATTTTCTGTGAGTTTCAGTTAAATAATTTATACTACCAATAAGCATTAATTTACCTGACTTTACACTGACAGTAGATTTCCTTGGTTAGAAAGCCTGGATAGAAACTCTTTGAAAATGTAAAGATCATTAAAATTTCACTCCATGGCTTTCAGCTCACTGAGGTCCATCGTGCTAGTATTTTTCATCTTCTACCCCACTGCGAATTAGGTCCTAGATCAGGTAGCTGCTGTGGACCCCAGCTCTTCTCCAGAAAAAATTATTGAGCTGTTATTGGAATCACACAGCAGCTGCTTCTGGAAGGGGCGGGGAGCAGGCAAAGTTGTCAGGAGGCTTTGTGAGTTGGCAGCTGCTCTGGTTTCCTCTCGGTGGCGCACAGTTGTGTTGAGCTATATGTTTTTGCACAGACACATTCTCTCGGCAAACAGGCTGTTCTTTTAGATATGTGCTTCCGACAGACCGGTGGCATGCTGTGCAGGAGGGGAGAAGCAAGCTTCTCCAGGATGGGGTGCCAAGAACGACGACTGGAGGCAGAGCCAGCCCCGAGATGCAGGACCTACAGCAAACCACAAAGGGTCGCTTTTGTGCACAAGTGAAAGCTGACCTAAGAGAAAGTACTCTTGCTAGTGGATAAGGCAAGAAGACAGCCGGAGCTTGTGCCCAGAGCGGTGAATAGGAGACTCTACTTGCTACTCGACTAAACCAATTCAGCTACTCCTATCTCCTGCCTCTTTTATGACTAGAAAATGGCCACTGGGAAGTTTAAAGAAGGAGAAAATCAGCCACCCCCTTGCAATCAGATTAAAATAGCTCCAAAATAGCTCCAAATCATATCCATACAAAAAATTATGTAACAACCAGTGATGCATCGGCAGAGAACGGTCCCTATAACTTGTTCTGTAAACACAGTGAAAACCCAGCTGTCGGGCTTGTTTTTGTTCTGCTGTTGTTGTTTAGAGCTACAAACATCCTGCAGGGGAGGCAGGCGCAGCATTCCAAAGGACAGGCGGCTTCTGTCAGTCACCCCGACATACTGAGTGGCCAGAATGCTTCCTAACTGACAGCTGGGCACAGCTCCTCCACGGGGTCCGGGCCGAGGGCCGCTTTCCGGATGATTGGCCGCTCAAAGTTCCATCTGTCTTATCCGCTAGTGCTCAGACCCTCAAATCCTTTAGGAAAGAAACCTAATCACATTATTTTCTGCTGTTGGAGCAGATCCCCCACCATGGCCACCAACTTTCCTCCCAGCCCCTCAAGTTCTCTTCCCTTGGATCCAGGCTGGCCTTGTGACTTGCTGTGACAGTGGAAAGTGCTGGAAGTGACACGGCCAGTCCCATTTCTGACCTAGTCCCGGGCAGCTTCCACTTTCGCCCTCTTGGAAGCCGGCCATCAGGTGCAGAAGTCTGGAGAAAGAGGCCTCAGGGAGAGAGTGGCTAAGGCAGGAAGCAAGTGAGTGAGGCTGTGTTAGAGGCCGCAGACTTGAGTGAACTGTGCCAGCGACCACCCCAAGGAGCAGACATGGCCATCTCCACCAAGCACTCCCCGAAATGCAGGATTAGGAACAAATAAGTAGCTGCTGTTTCCACCCATTGAGTTTTGAGGTGGTTTTTTGTACCTCAAGAGATAACTGAACATACCCTTTCCCTCCTACCCCAGCACAACACACATATGTAGGCATAGCAGGCTAGGCTCAGATAGTACTTACTCTCGGGACCCTCCCTTAATCCACTGATGCCTGTCTTTTAGAATGTGCTAATGTCCCATGCACAGTTCTGTGATGACTCTGACAACATCATACAATAACAATGGAAGTATGTATGCTATGCCTGTGTCTCCCCATCCATTTGACTCAAGGACAAGGAACATGTTATATTCATATTTGCTTACCCAGTGCCTTAAATGTTTACTCCAGAGATAAGTCAATAAAGAAATAAGTGGAAAGTGAGCTATGAGTCAGAATGGAGACACCCCCGATAGAACACTTTTACAAAATTCTGACTTTGTAAACCAATAACACAACAGAAACAAAATCCATATGCAACACAGGACAAGTCATTCTCCGTTCCCAAGGATCTGGCCAGGACCCTTAATCCAAGAAGACTTTTTCAGCTTCCTTCTGGGGAGGCAGCTGAAAGGCTGGCAAAAGACTAAGATGCGGCTGTCAAGAAAGAAACGTGCTGGATGTGGTGGCACATGCCTGTAATCCCAGCACTCAGGAGGCTGAAGCAGGAGGATTGCTGTGAATTTGAGGCCAGTCTGGGCTACATAGTGAGTTCCAGCCCAGCCTGAACTACATAGCGAGACCTTGTCTGAAAGAAAGAGAAAGGCAGGTAGACAGGCAGGCAGGCAGGCAGGAAGGAAGAAAGGAAGGAAGGAAGGAGAGAGAGAGAGAAAAAGAGAAAGGCAGGAGCAGGGAACATGAGCCGTGCAGGCACAGGGCCATCAGTTCCTGGGCTGGGACTCAGACAGGCAGAGGAGATAGCAGGGTCACAACCAAGAACTGTGGGACTCACCAGTGTGCAGTGACCCTGGCGTTGCCACTTCTGCTTGCTGTCAGAACCCCATTTGCCAAAAGTGTTTATGGCAGCATTTTTCTGGCTCAAAAATGCACTTCTGTGAGATCAACAAATGGACGGAAGGAAAGCTCAAAAGGACGGAAATTCTCGAAAATACTACAATATGGGTTAAGCTTGAAGACACTATGCTAAGTGACATAAACCAGATAAATATTGTCTGATCTCACTGGTGAGAACCACACAGGGACTTCACAGGGACAGAAAGTAGAACAGGGGTTGATCGGGGACAGGAGGATCAGGGTTGGTACATACACATATCACATCTTAGCCCTTTTTCCTTCCCCACTCCTCCCTGCCCTCTCCCTCCATCCTGAGATCCCCTTCCCATCTGCAAAAGGTGGGCAATTTTATGTTAATGTATCCAGAAGGTTTAGAAAAATTAAAAAGTTCTGGAGATGGTGGCGATGACTGCACAATAATATGGATGTATTTGATGTCACAGAGCTGTACACTTTAAATGCTTAAAATGGGAAATTTTGGGTCATGTGATGCTTTATGATAATTTTTAAAGGTGATATTTACTTGAAATATATTTTTGGCAGTACTGGGTATGGGGTCCAGAAGCTTCTCAGTGAGCTATAGCCCCAGCCCTTTTTTTTTTTTTTAACTTTGAAAACTTTTTGCTTTTATATTTTGAGACAGGGCCTCCCTAAGTCCCTTGTTGCCCAGACTGGGCCCAAACTGATGATCCTCTTGCTTCAGCATCCCAGAGTGTTATGATTACAGGTGTGTACCACCATGCCCATCCTTATCTGATAAATGAGAAAATCTCACTCTCTCTGTCTCTGTCTATCTCTGTTTCTCTCTCTCTCTCTCTCTCTCTCTCTCTCTCTCTCTCTCTCTCTCTCTCATCTTGCTACATCTCATCTCAAATTTCCTGTTATTTTTGGTGCATATTTGCCACCTGCAATAGTAGATGTAGGTTGAAGATAAACACTATAAAGAAAGCAAGAAAAAGAAAAGTTCTCCCAGTTTTTGGAAGTGGCAACTCAATGATGAACTTTATAAAGGGCGTACTTCCTGGTAATCACTGAGGTCTACCCCTCATTGGGACACGAGCCTGCTATTCCTGCCAGGTAAATCAGTGGGTTAGAAAATGTTAATTACTTGAATAGGCCTTTCAGAATAGTCCTGGAGGGGAAAGATCTGTGATTAAAAGTAAGTCAAAAATAAAAATTTACAAACCAGAGGTTCCTCTATTTCTAATTGGACTTTCCTGTTTCTCTGTGACAATTGGATCTGATTCTCAGTCTCCACTTCCTCCCCCCAACTAGTACCATTACCTCCCAGAGCCCTCAATCTAACCTGCTTTGTATCCCATGCCCAATCTTTCTAAATCCAGACCCTAAGTTTAATTTTCTCTCTCCAGGATTGGATAACATCGTCCCCACTTACATAGCATTGGCATTGGTTTGGCTTGGTTTGCGTCTTGCCTCTCTGACCATGATATAGTTTTGTCCAGTGTTTGACCTCCACAGCTGGGACTTTGCATTCGCGCCACAGTGAGGTTGGTAGTGAGCATCCTAGTGGAGTCCTGCAACCTTGCAGACCCTCCCGCTTTCTGTGCTCTCTCGGCCATAGCTTTTCCTTCGATCTGCTGTCCTTGCTGTGCACAGAGGCTTTGTGCTCATGAGGTTCACATTCTAGTGAGAGAGAAGGACCACAAACATATAAGATAAGAGAGAGATAGCAGGAGAGAGGAATGCCCTGTCCCAGGAATGAGAAAGACTCTGACGAAGACCATTCTCAGCTCAAGATCCCGCTGAGGATGTGATACTGGAACTGAGACTAGAAGAGAAAGATCTACCATGAAACCAGCCAAGGAAAGAGTATTCCAGGCAGAGCTGGTAACATAGGTGTCATCTCAAGTGCAGAACTCCTTCAGAATTTGAGGAACACTAAGAAAATAAAGGACAGCGGATGGGGTTAGAAAGAGTGCAGGGCTACGTGAGGGTCTTTTGTATTCTGGGTGGCCCTTGGCAGATTATGAACAGTAAAACAATGTCTCCAAGTTATCCTTTTGAAGGATTCTCCTGGACATCTGCTTAGAGAGGTGATGTAGACAACTGGATACAACTCTGAAGATCAAGAGAGAAGTCCAAACTGTTACTATAAAGTTGAGGTCACAAACAGAGATAACACTGGGAACAATGAGCTGGTGCAAACCTGCCGGGGGTAAAGGGGTGCACAGGGAAGGGAGGTTGACGAGCTGGAACAAGCCCTCAGGCACCATATTTACACATCAGCCCTGGGAGGTGAGGTGGTTGGGATGGGTGTTCCTGAGGCCAACATGGAGGAAGTTGCACCCCCTACCCTTTACAAGCTGTCTTCATCAGTATAAAGCAGAAGTGTTGCCAACTTTTTCAGTCTCCAAACCACCTTGAATTTACCAGAACACCTGAGATGTAATGAGTATGCCGAGTCTCAGAGAACCAATTCAACTTCCCACACAAATGACTGGTGTTCAGATTATCTCAGATCCACAAATCAAATTCCCAAGTGTAAAGCCATTGCTACATTACGTTTGGGCGAGCCTTTCTGGGAATTTGAAAGTAGTTACTTCTATGTGTAGACCTAACATAGTCTATAGATAGCAAATCATTCATTACCAAAGTAGCTAAGTTTTCTTTTATTGAGCAAGGCAATGCAATTTGCATAGATGTGCAGGAGAATATTTTTGTTTTGGGAATAAATTCCATGCTCCGACAAATCACTGTTTTCTTTTTCATGTGTAACATTTTTCTGAAATATAATTTAGGTACCTTAAAGAGTTTGTACCTAAGGCTTCGAACTGTCCTGTGTGCGGAGGCTTCTTAGGAGGACTCCATGTCCTCAATGTACACAGAGAATCTTCACCCCACTGATGGCATTGGTATGGGGAACACAATTTCCTGACAAAGTATTTGAAACTGGGTTTATTTTCTAGCTTCAAGCTGTGCAATTGCTGTAAGTAGAAGAAAATTGTTTGAAATATGGTTTTCAATAGGTTCACACTGAAAGATTTGATTTGGGGGAAGAAAGCTATAGCAGTGAATGGAATTTTCAACTGAGCCTAAGGAGAGTATTTCTGAGAACACAGTGTATTCTTCATGTTTCCAAGATGGACATGAACGTGTGATTGTTTGTACGTAGACATGCTTCTGTCTGCTGTATCATGTGACAAGTTAATGTGTCTAGAGGTGCCTTTGACAAGGCAGACAAGTTATGAAGCAATCCTGAAAACACACCTTTTTTAAAGTGACATAGAGGAAATGACTTCACATCAGAAGGAACAAGAAGAATGTTTAGAAGGGCGAAAAACTCATCAACATTAGAATCAAGTGGATTTGTTTAGCTACACAAATAAGAGAGGAAATGGCATTGGGGAAGAGAGGCAAAATGAGTCCAGTACAGATAATAAACAAACTCGGAGCTGAACAGACTGATCCATTTAACTTTGGGAGGCAGCACACCACAGTAGATATAAACATGGACCTGGAAATCAGACATTTCTGGATTCCAGTCCTAGCTCCACTGTTTAATACTTAGGAAAATTATTTATCCTTCCTCAGCCTCGCTTTGCTGATCTCTGATAATAACACCCATCTTACAAATTAGAACAAAAAAAGACAACATATGAAAGCAAGTTATCACGGTGCCCAGCACACAGGAAGGTCTCAATTAATGAACACGATGATAATCACAATTAGTTCTAAGGGAGGAATCAAACCCAGGAAGGAGGGGCTGGTTGACAAAGAGATTCGAGGTGTGTCATATACCAGGGATGGCGAAGCTTTTAGCGTTTTCGGTAATAACAGCCCGCTGTGGCGCAGGGGCTCTAGGTTCACCCCTGCTGCCATATGGCGAACTGGTTTCTATTAAGGGAAAAATAGATTCAAGATCTCCCCTTGAGGACCAAGAGATGGAGGGAGAGAGGAGGAAGGGGATGGAAAGGAGCCATGAAAAGAAATCATATATGTTTTGTACACGTACCAGCTGTTGTCGTACAAAGGAAAAAAATCTCTCTTTGAATACGTGATGGGCTGTCATATGGAAAATGGATTTAAATGTGTTTTATATTCCTCAAGTGGATAGATTTTAGATCTTGGTGAAGGATATAAGAGGAGAAAGAATGGCTCCAGCTAGGAAGGACTTTTGTCTGAAAAGGCTGACTTGGTAAGCGGTAGGTATATCACCCAGGGAAAGAATTGCTCCTGCGAGGGTGTGAAGGGCACGCGTGTA
>PVJO010022091.1:0-28724 GCA_004026905.1 Hystrix cristata | reverse complement strand
GGTTAGGGTTTGTGTTTGGTCAGGGTTAGGGTTAGCATTAAGGTTAGGATTAAGTTTCTCCTGTTGCTTAAAGTTCACATTTGAATTTAGTGTTAGGTTTAGGCTTAGGCTTCAGATTAGGGCTAGGTTTTGGTTTAGGCATAAATTTAGGTTTACTTTATGATTTATTTATGATTAGGGTTTGGCATAGGTTTAGAGTTTAACTTCCCATATGGGTTAGGGCTAGCATTCGAGTTAAATTTAAGGATGTAGTTAGGATTAGGTTTTGGCTTATGGGTATGGTTAAGTTTAGAGTTAGCTGTAGGTTTATTTTGTTTTAGGGTTAAGGTTATGTTTGGGGGGGTCAGGTTAGTGTTAGGGCTAATGTTAGTCTTTTGTTTATGTGTAGGGTTAGGTTTAAGATTAGTGTTCTGGTTAGTGTCATTTTCAAATTCAGGGTTAGGGTTAGACTGAGTATTAGGAATAGATTTTGGGATTAGGGTAGAGGTAGTGCTAGGATTAGCATTAAGGTTATGTTTTTTGTTAGGGCTATGTGAAGGCTGAAGTTTAGGTTTCTCATTCAGTATAGGTTTAAATTTAGGTTTTAGGTTCTAATTTATACTTGATCTTAGCCAAAAGGCTGAAAAGGGTTTGGTTTTGAGTGCATTTATGGTTAAATTTCGGGAGATGTTTAGGATTTTGTTTAGCTTTAGGATTATGGTTAGCATTAATTGTTGGGTTCAAGTTTATATTAGTATGAGATTTCGGCTTAGAATTCAGGTTCAGTTTAGGACTAGGGTTAGCATTTTGTTTTGAGTTAGCATTAGGGTTGGTTTTAGGATTAAGTGTAGTTTTAGGATTTGGATTATTGTTCAGTTTGTGGCTAGGTTTAGGACTAGGTTTATGGTTTGGGTTCTGATTAGTTTGAGTTTATGTTTATCTTTAAATTTAGGGTTAGGGTTGGGGTTTAGTTTTGCATTAGCTTTAGGCTGCGGGCTTAGATTAGTGTTAGTGTTAGGGTTTGGGTTCATATTTGGGATAAGATTAGGTTTAATGTTTGTGTTTGTGTTCAGGTTAGGCTTAGGGTTAGTTTTGTTGTTACCATTAGGGTTAAGGTAAGTGTTAGGGTTAGGGTGTGGGATAGGTTTAGAGTTAGGTTTCGCGTAAGGGTTAAGGCTAGTATTGGAGTTAAGTTTAAGGATTATCATTAGGGTTAGGTTTCAGGTTATGGTTATGATTAGGTTTAGAAGGTGTAGAGTTAGGTTTCTAGTTAGGGTTCTGTTCAGGATTCAGGTTTGGGTTAGCTTTAGTGTTATTGTTGGGTTAGGGTTAGGAATAGGGTTTCGGTTAGGGTTCAGAATAGTGCTAGGTTTAGGGTAAAATTTAGGTTAAGGGTTTGGGTTAGAGCTGTTTTAAGGGTTATGATTAAGATTGGGGTAAGTTTAGGGTTAGTATTAGGGTTTTGGTTATGTTTAGCTTTAGGGTTCTGTTTAGGATTAGGGTTAGGTAGGTTTTGGGTTGTGTTATTGTTAGTGTAAGTGTTATGGTTAGAGTAGGTTTTAGGAGTAGTGTTATGGTTAGAGTAAACGTAAGGGTCAGCTTTAGTGTTAGGATTAGATTTAGGGTTAGGATTAAGGTTGTATTAAGTTTTAGTGTTACCTTTTGTGTTTGGGTTCAATTTAGTTTTAGGGTTCTGTTTATTTAGGGTTAGGTATAAGGTTTGGTTTAGTTTACATGTTCAGTTTAGGGTTACGAATAGGTTACAGGTTAGGGTTGGGGTTAGTGTTAGAGTTAATGTTAGGTATAGCATTAGGGTTAAGGTTAGGTTTAGGTTTAGGATAAATGTTAGTGATAGTTTAGGGGTTAGGGTTTGGTTTAAGGTTCCCATTTGTGTTAGTGTTAGGGTTTAATTTAGGCATAGGGATGGGGTTACTATTAGAGTTATGAGAAGGACTAGATTTGGGTTAGGGTTAGTGTTGGGAATCAGTTTCATGTTAAGATTAGAGTAATGGTTAGGGTTGGGTTTAGGTTTAGGGTAAGATTTATGGTTAAGTTTAGTTTTAGCATTCAGGTTCATCATAGGATTAGAGTTAGGGTTAGAATTAAGTTTAGCAAGAGTTTGAGGTTTGGGGTTAGGGTTATGCTTAGATATAGGGTAAAGTTCAGATTTAGGGTTAAATTTCATGTTCAGCTTTTAGATTTACTCTTAGGGTTATGCTTGTCTTCGGGTATAGAATTATGTTTAGGTTTACAGTACAGGTTATGATTATGATTCATGTTTGGGTTAGTGTTAGGGATAGGTTAGGCTTAGGATTATTGTTCAGATTATTGTGAGGTTTTGGTTTAGGGTAAGGATTCATATTTGGTATAGGATTAGTGTCAGATTAAGATTCTGGTTCAGATTTTGGTTAGGGTTAAGTTTACATTTCCTGTTGAGTTTAAGATTACGGTTACTCTCCAAATTAGTATTAGTGGGGCAGATTTAGTTAGGTTAGTTAGGTTAAGGTAAGGGTCAGTGTTAGGGTTATGGTTAGTCTTGGAGTTACTATTAGGGTTGGGTCTAGGGTTAGGTTTAGGGAAAGGGTCAGGGTTAGGGTTAACATTAGGGTAAGGATAAATTTTCTCTTTTGGCTTGTAGTTAGTGTTGAATTTACGGATAGGTTTAGGCTTAGGCTTCAGATTAGAGATAGGTTTTGGTTTAGGCATAGGTTTAGATTTAGAGTTCAGTTATGGTTAGAGTCAGTTTCAGAGTTATGTGTAGGGTTAGGGTTCTGATAAAGGTTTGGTTTAGGGTTGAGTTTTGGGACAGTGTTAGCCTAAGGTTTAGTGTTATGTTGAGGGTTTCGTTTAAGGTTTGAACTTGGCTTAGGTTTACTATTAATGTTATGTTTAGGTATATCATTAGTTTTCAGGATTGGTTTAAATTTTGGGTTAGGGTGTGGATTAGGATTAGGTTTCAGTTTAGTGTTTCTTTGTTGTTCAGTTTCAGATTGGTGTTAGGTGTTAGGTTTAGGGTTAGGGTTATGGGGTTATTGTTGGTGTTCCCATTCAATTTAGTGTTGTGGTTAGTTTTAGGGGTGGGTTTTGGGTTCAGGTTCAGGATAGGTTTCATTTTAGTGCTAGGATAAGGGTTAGTTTCACGTTTTGGTTTAGAACAATGGTTAAGATTATATTTAGGGTTAAAATTAGAGTTAGGCTGGGATCAGGTTTGTGTTAGGGTTAATTTTAGAAGCTAGGGTGGGGGTTAACTTTGGGGTTAGCTTTAGGGTTAGTTTTAGGGTTAGGTTTCAGTTTAAAATTATATTTAGGGTGAAGCTTAGCTTTTTTTTTCCTTTTGTGAGTAGGAAATTTATTGAGAGAGAGAAAGAAAGGCCCTAAGACACAGGAGAGGACCCGAGTGGTTTGCCAGCAAGCCCACTTTTCAGAGGAAGTTTTATAGAGAAAAATCGTGAGGTGGGTACAATGTGTGTCAAAATGATGACTAATCAATAATATTACAAGTGTAGTCGGTTAGGTAATATTGATCCAGATTGAAGAGGAAGTTGGTGGAGAGGAGAGAAAGAGTATAAGAGCCTCTCTGAGATTTGTTGCCCAGACACTGGAATATAATAATTTAGGGAAGAGAAGAAGGAGGGAAGCATGTTCTCAGGACCCAGCAGGGAGCTGAAGCAAGAGCTGAAGCGCACGGGGAAAACAAAAGGAGAGACCAACCCAGAAGAAGAAGGCAATGGATGGACAGTGCTTTCTCCCAAAGCTCCTGTTTGTAGCTCAGGACTTGCATCCTCACCTTGCAGCCTCAGGTTGCAGACCCCGGGCCACAGCCCCAGGTCACAGCCTGGTTTCACGAACTCGGGTCACAACCCAGCTCATGGCAGCTTGTAGCTGGGGTTATGGCACCAGCGCACAGCCCTGCGCAACCTGGCACACAGCCCGAGTCATGGCCTTAACTTGCGGCCCCAGTTCTCGGTGTGAGTGATGCAGTTTGAGCCTGCAGATGCACAGTGACTACTGGAGACACCAGAGACCTCCACAGAAAGACACACAAATGGAGCAGAGTGGAGAACAATGAAGACTGCAGTAGATGGTGAGGAACCTGAGTCATCTGATCTCAGAGGACCCCCCAGGAGAAGGTAGCAATTGGCTGATTGCGATTTTGGAAAGGGGCTGAGCTCAGAACTCAGAAAAACTACTAGTGGCCTTTGATGCTGCAGCAAGGTGGGACAAGGTGGGGCAAGGCAGAGCAGAGTTCAAACTCAAATTGGAAGGAAGGAAAGGAGCCAAGTTCAAGCTGGCAGAGAACTGAGTCCAAGCCAGTGGAAGACACACAGTGTGTCTCCGGCTGAACAAATTGAATTTCGACCCCATAGCCAGTGATCAGGATGAAATTTATAGAATGCGTGAAGCCTTGCTATTGAACCAAGCTGGGAACACTCGCTACCCTGCCAAAATCTACTGATGGAATTAATCAACAAGGACCTGGAACTCTCTACTCTGTCTACCAGTGACAGCAGAGATATACCTAGAGGTGGACATTTTATTTATTTTTTCTTTGTCTTTTTAAATATTTTTCCCTCTCTGCTCTTCTTTTTCTTGCTCGTTTTACTCTTTCTTGTTTTTATAAGAAAGTGACTTCCTAGTTTTTTGCTGTTATATTTTTGTTCTGTCCTTGTTTTATTTATTCCTTCTTTTCTTTCCTTCTGTTTCCTTTACAAGTTCCGCAAAGTTTGCATAATTTCAACCTGGCTTTCAACCTTGCTACTCATCTCTTTCTCTTCTTCTATTTCTCTATCACTTCCTCCTGATTTCTTTTGAATTTTCTACACTGAGAATAAAATCACCATATTGAGGGCATATTTACTGCACACAAGTTTCTGGTTTATTGGGGATACTGTTATATAACCACAAATCTAGTTCATAAGGTATAAGGTGGCAGCTCAATAGTTACTACAGTTTGTTATTTTCTAGACTGTGTCTGATGGTATTATTGTTGCTGATTGTTCTACTTTAGCCAAGGTGACAGAATTGTTCTACTCAGTTCTTCCTTGCATGCCAAGACTAAGATTGGCAGAGGGTCACAAATAACTCTAGAGGCCATGGTCAATGAACTAAGGGCTGGCCAATTAGACATCAACTTCTCAGCCCCAACAAATTGAAGAGGCAAGATTTTGCAACAGATTCATAATAAAAATACCAGCTACACCTGTAAGACATCTCTGAGGAAGTAGTCACTTCCAAAAGTTTCTCAAAACTAACCAAAAAAAAGCTACCTGCTGCAGGCAATTCATAAGCATCAATCCAGGAACTAAACTAAAGAAGAAAAAATAGAAAATGAGAAGACACACAAATAAGATGCAACCCTATACCTCCAGCTCACCAAAAGCAAACTCAAGTGCTAATGAAGTGGAACAATCTGAAAGCTTCCCACCCAGACTCTTGGAAGCAGTAACAGCAGAAGTCACAAAGCAGATGAGTGAGGCTCTGGAAAACATCAAAACAGAAATCATTTCCAGAATGAAAGAAATGAACAGTGACTCTAGAGCAGAGACAGATTTAAAAAATAGAGGAGTTTAGAAAAATGGTGGAAACCATAAATGCCCAACACAGGAAAGAAATGGAATTTATGAAACAGATTTAAACAGATGTCCAAGAGGTTAAAAATAACATTGAAAGTATTGGCTGTAGGATGAAACAATGTGTAGAGAGAATCTCAGATCTAGAAGACAAGATTGTGATTAATGATTGAGAAAAGAAAGAGTTCTTCAAAATGGTAAGAGACCATGAAAAATCATTACAACAGTCACTAAAGAACATGAAGAAAAATAACATAAGATTGATCAGAGTCAATGAAAGAGCAGGAGATAGCACAAATCACATAAGAAGCCTGTTCACAGAAATAATGGCAGAAAACTTCCCAGGTATGGAAAAAAAAAAAACTGGACGTACAGATAAGTGAGGCATACAGAACTCGAATAAGCCATGATCAACAAAAATCTACCCCAAGGCATATAATAGTCAAATTTCCCGAAATTCAACACAAAACCAGAATATTGAAAGCTGTTAGAGAAAAGAAACAAATAACCTATCAAGGAAGGCTCATCAGAAACACAGCAGACTTCTCAACACAAATCTTCAAGTTAAGGAGTGCTTGGAGTGAATTATTTCAAGTTCTAAAAGATAACAACTTTCAACCCAGATTGATGTACTCTGCAAACTTGTCTTTCAAAATTGATGGAGAATTAAGCGACGTCCATGACAAAGAACACCTGAAGAAATTAATGACCAGCAAACCATATCACTCCAAAATATTCTGAAGGATATTCTGGAAAGAGAAAATGAGGACTACAACTCTAGGAACCACAACAGAATGAATCCTTTAGGCAAGGCAAGTAATTAAACAGAAGGGAAAGCTAGGAATCCAACAACAGGTAAATAAAATGCAAGAATAAGTCAACATATGTCACTTATAACTATCAATGTAAATGGTCTCAACTCACCAACCAAAAGAAGCAGACTGGCAGAATGGGTCAAGAAGCAAGACCCAGAAATCTACTGTATACAAGAAACACATTTAATTCAAAAAGAAATTCATAGACTGAAAGTCAAAGGATGGAAAACAATACTTCATGTAACAGAAACCCGGAAAAAAGCAGGAGGAGCCATTCTATTTGCAGAGTGGATTTCAAGCCAAGACTCATTAAGAAAGACAAAGAAGGTCACTACATCCTTGTAAAGGGAACAACCCAAGAAGAAGAGATGAGAATCATAAATATATATCCAGCTAATACCACCATGCCTAATTACATACAACAAATATTGACAGACATGAAAAATCAAATAGGGACCAATATGATTGTGATGGGGGACTTCAATACCCCACTGTCACAAATAGACAGATCAAGTAGACAAATATCAACAGGGAAATATCAGAATTAAATCAAACTCTTGAACAAATGGACCTAGTAGATGTATACAGAATATTCCACCCCACAACATCAGAATACATATTTTTCTCAGCTGCACATGGGACCTTCTCCAAAATAGACCGCATAGTAGTTCATAGAACATGCTTAAGTAAATGAAAAGGAATCAAAATTTTCCAATGCATACTATCAGACCATAGTGCATTGAAACTGTAAATAAATGTAACCACAAAACTTCCATAAACACATGAATTAAAAAGTGCACTTCTCAAGAATCAATGGGCCAGAGAAGAAATTAAAGAAGAAATTGGATATTTTCTACAATTGAACTATAATGCCAATACAACCTACTGAAATTTGTGGGACACAATGAAAGAAGTTCTATGAAGGAAATTTATAGTATTGAACGCCCATATCAGAAAAACAGAACTACCTCAAATAAACAACCTAATGTTGAACCTCAAGCTTCTAGAAAAAGAAGAGCAACTCAAACCCAAAGCCTGTACAAGGGAGAATATTATAAAGATCAGAGCTGAAATTATCACAATTGAAACTAAGAAACAATACAATGAATCAATGAATCAAAGAGTTGTTTCTTTGAAAATTAAATAAAATTGACAAACTCTTAGCCAACCTTATAAAAAAAAAGGAAAGAAAAGACTCATATTCATACAATTAGGAATGAAAAGGGTGAAGTCACAACAGATCCTGCAGAAATGCAAAAGATCATCAATACCTACTTTGAGAACATGTATTCTAATAAGATCGAAAATGCAGAAGAAATGGACAGATTCCTAGATAAATATGAATTACCAAAACTGGATCAAGAAGATATAAAAACTCTAAATAGCCCAATATCCGCCACTGAAATTGAAGAAGTAATTAAAAACCTACCAACAAAGAAAAGCCCATGTCCTGATGGATTCACTGCTGAATTCTACAGGAAATTTATAAATGATTTAATGCCACTAATTCTGAAACTCTTTAACCAAACTGAATCAGAAGCAACACTCCCAAATTCATTCCTGGAAGCAAGCATTATGCTGATATCAAAGCCAGAGAAGGATCCAACAAAAACTGTGAATTACTGGCCAGTCTCATTAGTGAACATAGATGCAAACATCCTCAATAAGATACTGGCAAATAGAATGCAACACATTATCAAGAAGATTATACACTATGACCAAGTAGGATTCATTCCAGTGATGCAGGGATGGTTCAACATATGCAAATCAATAAATGTGATACACCATATTAATAGAGCCAAGGATAAAAACAGTATGATCATCTCAATAGATGTAGAAAAGGCATTTGACAAGGTCCAACACCAATTCATGATAAAAGCCCTCCAGAAAATTGGAATAGATGGTCTTTATCTCAATCTGATAAAAGCCATCTATGACAAACCAACAGCCAAAATCATACTAAGCGGTCAAAAACAAAAAGCTTTCACTCTAAAATCCAGAACAACACAAGGATGTCTGCTCTCATGACTCTTATTCAATATAGTTCTGGGAACATTAGCCAGAAAAATTAGACAAGAGAAAGGAAGAAAAGAATAAGGATAGGAAAAGAAGAAGTTAAATTACCATTATTTGCAGATGACATGATACTCTATATAGAGGACCCCAGAAACTCTACCAAAAGACTTCTAGATTTAATAACCAAATTCAGCATCATAGCTGGATATAGAATCAACACTCAGAAATCTCTAGCATTCCTGTACACAGACAATGGACTCACCAAGAGAGAAATTGGGGAAACAACACCTTTCACAATAGCATCCAAAAAAATGAAGTACCTAGGAATCAATCTAATTAAGGAAGTAAAATATCCATACAATGAAAACTGCAGTACTTTGGAAAAGGAGATTGAAGAAGATATCAGAAAATGGGACGATGTCCCTTGCTCCTGGGTAGGAAGAACTAATATAGTGAAAATGGCCATACTCCCAAAACTGCTATACAGATTTAATGCAATCCAAATTAAATTGCCCATAGCATACCTCACAGAATTAGAGAAGACAAACCTAAAATTCTTTTGAAACCAAAAGAAACCTAGAATAGCAAAAGCAATTCTGGGCAACAAAAGCAAAGTAGGGGCCATCACAATCCGTGACCTAAAGCTGCACTACAAAGCTGCTGTAGAAAAAAAAAAAAAAAAGCATGGTACTGGCACAAAAACAGACCTCAGGACCAATGGAACAGATTAGAAGATGAAGAATCATGTCCAAACACTCTGAGTCTCCTTATCTTTGACAAAGGGGCCAAACAACCTCACTGGAAAAAAGATAGTCTCTTTGATAAATGGTGCTGGGAAAACTGGCTCTCCACATGCTGAAGGTTAAAACTAGATCCTTGTCTTTCCCCATGCACTAAGCTAAAATCAAAGTGGATCAAAGATCTAAATATTAAAACAGAAACACTAAATCTATTGGAAGATAGAATAAGTCGAACTCTTGAAGACATAGGTGTAGGCAAGGACTTTATGAACAAATCCCCAGTTGCCCAGGAAATATCACAAAGAATCAACAACTAGGACCTGATCTTATTAAAAAGCTTTTGCACTGCAAAGAAACTACCAACAGTGATGAGACAACTCACAGAGTGGGAAAAATTTTTTGCCAGCTATTCCTCTGACAAAGGACTAACATCTCAAGTGTATAAAGAACTCCAAAAAATCAGACCCCCCAAATTTAAGGACACAATCCAAAAGTGGGCAATTGAAATGAGTAGACATTTCTCAGATAATGAAGTGGAAACAGCAGATAGACTTATGAAAAAATGTTCAACATCACTGGTCATTCGAGAGATGCACATTAAAACAACCCTGAGATTTCACCTCACTCCAGAAAAATGGCTATTATCAACAAATCAGGCAATAAGAAATGCTGGAGGGGCTGTGGAAAAAAAAAAGGAACCCTTCTCCACTGTTGGTGTGAATGTAGACTAGTGCAACTGTTATGGAAATCAGTGTGCAGATTCCTCAGGGAACCAGGACTAGAGGTTCCATTTGACCTAGCTATTCCACTTCTTGGTATCTTCCCAAAAGAATTAAAAGCATCATACAGGAGAGATATATGCACACCCATGTTTATAAAAGCAGTTTGTAATAACTAAATCTTGGAAACAACCCAAATGCCCATCAACAGCAGACTGGATAAGGAAAATTTTTTTAATACAATGGAGTACTACTCTGCCATAAAGAATGATAAGCTTGAGATATTCCTAGGTAAATGGATGCATCTTGATACCATACTCTTAAGTGACACAAATCGGACATACATGTTTAAATACTGCATAGTTTCTCTGGTGTGAGAAACTGAAGTGTAAATAAAGACTAAAATGTACTATATTGGGAAAGGGAAGAAAATGTCCAAATGGGAAAGGGAACAAGGGAGGGGGGAAGGAACAGAGGACAAGAGAAATAAGAAATGGAAGGAAAAATGGAAACAAAGCTTTGTAGATAGGGAGGGAGGAGGGGATGAGGGGAGGGTAATGGGAAGAAAAGAAGCAACAAGATATGTCATGTAGAGGTACAAATTCCCTATGATGAATGTTATCACTATGTACATGTAAAATATATCATTAAAATAAGGTTAAAAAAATAATAATCCCCCCCCAAAAAGAAACCCCACACCACTTTGTTTTGAGCTTGTGGCTCTTTTTAAGTCACAGATCTCCAGTCCGAGTGTGTCTTTGTTTAAGTTGGTTACTCAGGTGCATTCTGCAGCCAGCGCTGTGCTGTGTTCAGGGCTGTTCACGGTGGCAGGGAGACCTCAAGATGAGCTACCAGACATTTATCTGGGGGGGCTCAGACTGGCCTCTGACCATCTCAGTATCAGAATCCGTGCTCTCTGCAGCCCACTGATCTACCTTCTGCCACTGAAGTTCCAACCTGGCGCCCTTTCCCAAGCAAAAATGGCGATCCCCCCCTTTCCAATCTGTGGGTTTCTATCCTAGAGTGCCACTCCATCTTCACTCACAAACCATGGGCTTGGGGTCACTGGGGGTGATGTGGGTCCAGTTCCAGTTGTTTTTCTCACTCCATAAGATTGTTGCTCATTCTGCATTCCTCCATGTGCAGAGAAGGGTCTTTACACTGTCTTTTAATTGGCAGCTGTACCGGCACTGTGTGCTGTTTCCTTGGGCTCGCTGTTTCCCTCTGGCATCCCGCTGGTCTCTTCCTCATGTGTCACGTGTTCCTGCTGATCCTCGCAGACTCTGTAGCCTTATCCATGCGTGCCTTGTAGTTCTCACCCATCTCCGTGATTTAACTGGGCCTCCTCCACGTGTATCGCGCAGTTCCTTTGTTCTCCGCAGACTCTGGGACTGCGCTCTGGTTGGGATGAACTGTGTCCCACTGCCGCCTCTTTCTTTTCTGTTTGGGTCATTGTGTAATTCTTGATCCTATATTCTTTCTTTCTGTGTGAATTCCATTCATTTGTGGTCCTCTCTGGCCCTTATTTTTCCACCTGTGGGTGATTATTCCTGGTGGGTCTGATACATTCACCATCCGTGTTCCACCATCTTGGGTTCCCCCTCTGTTCTGCAGTTTTAAGTGAACTTTTTGCTGATGTATTTCTTGGGCTTCTCCTCTCAATATAAGAGAATGCCAGAGTCTTAATTGAAATGCTGTTGGTAACTGTGAGCAGCTAGTGGTTTCAATGTTTGGATATGAACTAGATACGTGGAATAAAGTATGACTGCACTCATGGGAATGATTGCCTATATGCAATAGGGATTTTCAGAGTGCATATATATCAGGTCTCAATATTCAGTAGGAATTTGGGGTACAATGTGTTATGCAGGTCTTTGGAATATGACTTCACATCTATAAGTGCACATATTTTATGCCATATTTTATATGTATCTTTCTCATATACTGCCTAAAGCTAGAGATGATGAAATGCTTCAAGGTGTTCATCAATAGTCATGTATTCAGATGGTGTTTAAATTGTTTGAAAATTAACCACAAATCTCTCAAGCAATGAGCAGACAGCAGCCAGATTACCAGTTCTTTTGCTTTTTTGGTGAGTGAATTTGTCATCAAATCTCAGACAATTTTGAATGAAAGCAAATCTCCTCAGTGTCATTGTTATTCTGCACACATCAAGACCACACACATCTGTTTTCCATAAGTCTTTTACTTTCCAGTGATTACCATGAGAAATCCCTGCTAAGTACAGCAGACCTATGAATGCTTTCAGTTCAACTAGTGAAGCGTCATAGTAAACATATTTTTGAGTATGGATATTGGTGCATATGGAAAGTTTTACTTTTATTTCAGTATGTCTGTATTTCACATCTTGTAGCATTTTGTGTGTTAGAAAAAAATTTCAAACATTGAATGACATTGGTGACATTCTGTTCAAAATATTTCACCCCTGCCAAGAGACACATTATACTTTGAGACCTTGTTCTATTGTTGCATCTTTCCATCTGGTTGCACACATATTTTGTACCCTTTTGACTTGTCAAACATATACTCACAGTGGTGTTTTCTTCGTCGTGTAATCAATGCATCTTGCATTCCCTGTGTCTGTATCAGTAGATTCTTGATATATTTCATTGTCACAGAAACTTCAGATGAGAGAGCTAACATTATATTCATCTTCATCTTCATCATCTGTGCATGAGTCACCTGATAATCCAATGTGGACCTCCTCCAAAACTAAAAATCTGGTCTTTCATGTGCCATTATACTGAATTGGGCTACTTCTACCAGAAAAATCAGAAGAAAAAATTTTTTCAAAAATGCAAATGTACATAAATTTAACAAAGAGAATTTCATGAGTACAACTCACCTCTTCTGGCTTTGGATCTCCTGCACACATCTCACTGGCTGCTAAGAGGGTGATTGCACACATGGGTACTTCCTTCCCCCAGCACAGCTACAGTGAACTATATCTACATTCCATTATGGTAAAGTACATGTTTGCAGGCCAAAAAAATGAGTGAATTTTACCTCTGTGATTCTCAGCAAAACAAAATTGCAAAATATGTTACCTGGACGGTTATGTGGGTAAAAATATCAGTTTTACAGATTTACATACATCCTCACATCTTGCCATTTATCCTGAAAGTGGTTAAATACAAAGACTGCTTCCTGGATGTCCCAAGCAAAGCTACTGAGACATGCACCAGGCTACTATTATGCTAAAGTACAAATTTACTGTAGAAAAATATGGGATAAATTTTGAAATTTGATCCTATGCCATATGAGTATCATGACCTTCGTTATGGTTATCGTTTCTTAACATATCTGAGAAATTATTTTTGATTTGATTTTTTGTAGAACCTCATTAATTTGCTTTGTTACTTCTGCTGTTAAAATTTCAGGGAGTCCATGTGGCTAACTTTTGAATTGTTCAAATTCATTGCCTCTTGGCTTTGCCTTTGGAAAGCTGGAAGTCTGGAGTCACATCTTGTTTTCATGTCTTCTCATGATTTTTTTTTTTTTTTGGTTTAATTCCTCCATTGATGCTTGTGAATTGTTTGTGGTAGGTGTCTTTATTGCTAATATCAAGAAACCTGAGGAAATGATGACTTCTTAGAGATGTCTTCCAGGCATAGCTAGCTTTTGGGTTTTGAGTCTGTGATAAGATAATACATCAAAAATGCATTGGGAGTGAAAAATTATTGCCTATTTGAACTAGCACATGTTATTTTAGCACTGTCCTGCAATATTGTTTAATGACGCTCAGGTAATCTCAGTCTTGGCAAACAATAAAGAACAACTGATTAGAACATTTATGTCTAAACTATTCCAATCATTAATAACAGTAACATCAAATATAACCTTGAGAATAACAAACTGGGTTAACAATTACTGCCACCTTTAGTCTAATGAACAAGATTCGTAGTTACATAACAAAATCTAAGAGAAACAGCGGAATTGGGTACAGTAAATCTCCCCATAATATAGAGATTTTATCCTGGGGCAAGTAAACTAAATAGGGGTTCGGGCAAAAATAAAGAAATAGAAGAAAAGAAAGGGATTGGAATCAAGGCTGAAGGACAAAGAAAGGTTATGCAAAATTTACAAACTTGTGAAGAAAATAGAAGGGAAAGAAAGCAGGAAAAAACAGAAACAAGAAAAGATCAAAAAACATGATTGACAACAAATCTAGAAAAATATTCTTATGTAAAAAAAAACAAGAAAAAGAAAAAAATTGAAAAAATAAAAATATATATCTTATTTGATTTTTTCTAATCTCTTTCATCGGATTTGTTAGTTCCACTGCTACCCCCACAGAGTTTAGATGGTATGAGAATATGCGCATGTATCTTTATTTTCTGCAGGTGTACCTAATGTGAGCCACATCCATACTCCATTATGGTGAAGTACATTTTTTTATCCCAAGAACATGAATGGGTACATTGTATACATAGTGATCACATTTTGTACTTGTACATGATGTATCTTGGTTTCCCCCCTCTTCCCCACCCCTCCCTTCTGCTCCCCACTACACTATTTATAGCAGGTTTATTTATATATATATTTATATTTTTCCATTTTCTCTTTCCTCTTTCTTTCTTTTTTCCCTTCCTATTTTCCTCCTTCTCTCTTTCTAGTTCTCCTCTCTTTTGAATATTATTTTCCTTTTATATACTATCTATTACATCTCTTTGTTCTTATTTACACTTATGGTTTCTCATATCAGGGAAACAATTTGATGCGTACTCATGAGAGTCTGATTTATTTCACTTAAGAGTATGTTCTCAAGGTACATCCATTTACCTACAAATGTCTCTGGCTTATCCTTTTTTATGGTAGAGCAGTACTCCATTATGTAGAAAAACCACATCTTCTTTAGCCATTCATTAGTTGTTTGGCATTTAGGTTCTTTCCAGGACTAAGCTATTACAAATTATGTTGCTATAAACATGGTTTTGCATATATCACTGTGGTATGATGATTTTAATTCTTCTGGAAAGATACTCAGTAGAGGAATAGCTAGACCAAATGGAACCTCTAGTTGCAGTGTTTTGAGGAATGTCCATACTGATTTTCACAGTGGCTGGACCAATCTACATTCCCACCAACAGTGGAGGAGGGTTTTTTTTTTTTTTTCCCCACAGCCCCGCCAGCATTTGTTACTGGTTGATCTCTTCATAATCACTGTTCTTTCTGGAGTGAGATGGAAAATTAACACTGTTTTGATGTGCATCTCTCAAATGACTAGTGATCTTGAACACTTATTCATGTATTTATTTGCCATTCTCATTTCTTCATCTGAGAAATGTTTATTCATTTCAGAGGCCCATTTTTGGATTGGATCTTTATATTTGGGAGTTTTTTTTTTTTTTTAGTTCTTTGTATATTCTAGAAGTTAGACCTTTGACTGAGGGAGAGCTGGCAAAAAGGTTTTCCCAGTCTGTGGGTTTTCACCCCGATCTATTGGTGATTTCTTTTGCTGTACAAAAGCTTTTTAATAGGATGTGATACTAAGCACTGATTCTTTGTATTATTTCCTATGCAGTCTAGGTTCTGCTCATAAATTTTTTTCCTACCTCTGTCTTCGAGAGTTCTTCCTATTCTATTCACTAGTAGATTTAGTGTTTCTGTTGTAATGTTTAGATCTTTGACCCATTTCGATCTTCGTTTAGTACATGGTGAGAGACATGTATCTAGGTTTAGTTTTCAGCATGTGGCAAGCCAATTTTTCCAGCACTATTTGTTAAAGACACTATCTTTCACCCAGTGAGGGTGTTTGGCTCCTTTGTCGAAAATGAGGTATTTGAGTGTGTTTGGAATTGTTTCTGAATCTCCTAATCTGTTCCATTCATCTTTTTGCCAGTACCATGCTGTTTTTATCACAGTAGCTTTATAATAAGGTTTCAGGTGGGGGATTATGATGCCCCCTGCCTTGTTCCTGTTGCACAGGACTGTTTTTGCTGTTCTTGGTCTCTTCTGGTTCCAGATGAATTTCATGATTGTCCTTTCTAATTCTATGAAGTACCTTAATGATATTTTGATTAGAATTGCATTAAATCTGTATAGTAATTTTGGAAGTACGGACATTTTCACTATGTTGGTTCTTCCTATCCAGGAACACAGTATACCTTTCCATTTTCTGATATCCCTTTGAATTTCCCTTTTTAGAGAATTATACTTTTCGATGTAAAGATCTTTTACTTTCTCTGTTAGATGGATTCCTAAGTGTTCCTTTTTTTTTTTTTTGATGCAATTGTGAAAGGTATATCTTCTGAGAAAGAAAGGTATTTCTTTCTCAGTGAGTTTGCTATTTGTATATAGGAATGCTACTGACTTTTGGGTGTTGCCTTTATCCAGCTATGCAACTGAATTTAGATAGTAAATCTGGAAGTTTTTTGGTGGAATTTTCTGGGTCTTCTACATAGAGTATCATGTCATCCACAAATAATGGTGGTTTAAATTCCTCCTTTCCTATCTTTATTCATTTTATTTCTTTAACATTTCTAATTGCTGTGGCTAAGTTTTTTAGAACTATATTGAATAATAGTGGTGATAGTGGGCACCCAAGTCTTGTTCCAGATTTCTGAAACAGAAAGCTTCAGGTTTCTGATTGTCTAGTGTGATGTTGGTCGTTGGTTTTTCATGAATGGCTTTCCATCAGATTTAGATATAGACCATCTATTCCTAACTTCTGTAGTGTTTTGATCACGAGTGTGTGTTGGATTTTGTCAAGTGCTTTTTCCGCATCCATGGAGATGATCATGTGATTTTTGTCTTTGACTGTATTGATATGGTGTGTTACATATATTGATTTCCAAATGTTGAACCATTCCTGCATTTCTGGGATGAATTCTACTTGGTCATAGTGTATAATCTTGATAATTCATTGCATTCTGTTAACCAGTATCTTGTTGAAAATTTTTGCATCTATGTTCATTATGAAAATTAGCCTGTAGTACTCTTTTTCGGTTGTATCATTTTGTGTTTCTGGTATCCAGGTAATGTTTGCTTCTGCAAATGATGTTGGAAGTGCTGCTTCCTTTTCAATTTCATTAAAGAATTTGAGAAATAGTGGTATTGGATTGTCTCTGAACTTCTTGTAGAATTCAGCTGTGAGCCCATCAAGATCTGTGCTTTTCTTTGTTGGTGGGTTTTTAATTACCTCTTCAATTTCAGTGGATAATATTGGGTTATTTAGAATTTTTATCTCTTCTTGCTCTAGTTTTGGTAACTTATGTTTCTAAGAATCTGTCCATTTCCTCAGTGTTTTTCCATCTTGTTTGAGTATAGGTTCTTGAAGTAGGTACCGATGATTCTTTGGATTTCCATACATTCAGTTGTGACTTCCCCCCTTTCATTTTTTTATTGCATGAATTTGGGTCTTTTCTTTCCTTTTTTTGATAAGATTGGCTAGGAGTTTCTCTATTTTGTTTAGTCTTCCAAAGAACCAACTCTATGATTTGTTGATTCTTTGTATTGTTTTCTTAGTGTCAATTGCATTAATATCAGCTCTGATCTTAATAATTTCCACTCTCATATGAGCTTTGGGTTTGATTTGTTCTTCTTTTTCTAGACATTTGAGGTTCCACATTAAGTTGTTTATTTGAGCTTGTTCTGTATCTCTGATGTGGGAGTTCAATGCAATAAATTTTCCCAGTAGCACTGCTTTCATTGTATCCCGTAGGTTCCAGTATTGGTGCATTGGCCTTATCATTTAACTGGATAAATTGCTTAATTTCTTCTTTAATTTCTTCTGTGACACAGCTGTGGTTCAGATGGATACTATTTAGTTTCCATGTATTTATGAAGTTGTTGTTGTTGTTGTTGTTGTTGTTTTGTTTTGTTTTGTTCTTTGTTGCCATTAAATTCCAATTTCATTGCACTGTGGTCCGATAGTATGCATGGGATAATTTCACTTCCCTTACATTTACTTAAGTATGCTTTATGAGCTAGTATGTGGTCTATTTGGGAGAACGACCCGTGTGCAGCTGAGAAGAATGTGTATTACACTGTTGTAGGGTGAAACACTCTGTAGACATCTGCTAAGTCCATTTGTTCACAGATTTGTTTCAGTTCTAATATTTCATTTTTAATTGATCTACTTGATTTGTCTACTTGATTGATCTAGTTAATTTTTCCAGTTGATCTGTCTATTTGTGACAGTGGGGTATTGAAGTCTCCCATTATAATTGTGTTAGTGTTTATATGATCTTTCATGGTCATTAATATTTGTTTTATGTAGTTAGGTGCACCAATATTTGGTGCACAAATATTGATTGTTATTTCTTCTGCTTGGAGTTTTCCCTTGAGAAGTATGTAATGACCTTCTTTGTCCCTCTTGATCAGTCTTGGTTTGACATTCACTTTGTCTGAGATTAGAATAGCTACCTCTGCTTTTTTCTGGGTTCCTGTTGCATGAAATATCGTTTTCCATCATTTGATTTTTAGTCTATGAATTTCTTTTTGGGTTCAGTTTGTCTCCTGTGTGCAGCATATTGGTAGGTCTTGTTTCTTGATCCATTTTGCTAGTCTTTTTTTTTTTGGTTGGTGAGATGAGACCATTTACATTGATGGTTACAGCTGTTATGTATTGACTTATTTTTGTCATTGATCTTTTCTGTTGTTGGTTCTATGTTTCACCTCAGTTTAACTGCCTGCCTCAACTGGTGAGTTCTTTTTATTAGTGTCCTTGTAATTATAGCTTCCTTTTTCCTTTTCTAGGATCTTCTTGAAATTATTTTGTAGAGGTGGCTTGTAGGTCACAAATTTCTTCAGTTGTTCTTTGTCATGGAAGTATCTCATTTCATTTTTGAATTTGAGAGATAGTTTAGCCAAGTACATCAATCTGAGTTGGAGATTGTTTTCTTTTAAGCCTTGAAATATTTTCCTCCAGGCTGTCCTTGTTTTAAGGTTTGTGTTGAGAAGTCTGCTGTGATTCTGATGGGTTTTCCTTTGTAGGTGACTTGTTTCTTTTTTTTTTCCCCTAGCAATTTCAGTATTCTGTTCTTTTGTTGAATTTCTGCAATCTTCATTATTATATGTCTTGCTGTAGATTTATTTTGGTCATGTGCAATTGGGGTTGTATATGCCTCACTTATCTGTATGTCAAGTTCTCTTATGCTTTGGAAATTTTCTGTCATTACTTGTATAAACAATCTTTTTAGATCTTTGCATCTTTGCACTGTCCCTTGCTGTTTCATTCACTCCAATAACTCTTTTATTGTTCTTTGCATCATGTTGCAGTTGTTGCAGTGATTTTTCATAGTCTTTAGCTATTTTTAAGAAGTCTTTCTTTTCATTGTCAGTATTTGCCAACCTGTCTTCTAGGTCTGAGAGTCTATCTTTTCTTTCATTTAATCTGCTGTGTATACTTTCAAAAGTTTTTGATTTCTTGGATATCTGGATCTGTTTCATGGGTTCCATTTCTTTACTAAATTGGATGTTCAAGTTTTCCATCGTTTTTCTGAGATCCTCTGTTTTTCTTTCTGTGTCCACTCTGAATTTACTAAGCAGGTATTTCATTATGTTTGTCATCTCTTTTTTAACTTGGGGAATTATTTCCATTCTGATATTCTCTATAGCCTCGCCTGTTTTTTAACTTCTGCTGCTATCATTTCTGAGAGGTGGGCTGGGTGTTTTCTGATTTCATCTATGTCCTTGTCCTCTGGATTTGATCTGGGTGGACTGGGGTCTTGGGTTCTGTTTTACTTCTGTGTTTTGTCATTTTCTTTGTACATATATATAGTTCTCCCTTTTAGTTTGTTCTCTGTGTTGATTTTATATTTTGTTTGTGGGAACTTATGTTAATACAAATATCAATGCTTTTCTAGTAGAAATCTGGCCTTACAGTGTCTTCTAGGTATATGCGGGTCTTGACCCTTTTACCCTTTATATCTCTAGAGCTTTTCTCAGTGACATGGGTATGATTGGCTCTTCTTGGTATTGATGAAGGTCCAAGGCTCCCCAGCAGCCTGCAGAGCCATGATGGTTTTGCCAGTGAGCTGGGTGGGCCCACTCTGGTCTGGGGAGGGCACACTCCCAGGCCCAAAACTCTCCAACAGGCCACCGAGCTGTAATGGAGTTGCTGGTTGGTTGTCTGGGCCCACTAGGGTCTGGGTGAGGGGGCAGTTACAGACCTGAGGTTACCCAGCCTGTTGATGAGCTGCAATGGAGTAAATGGTGAACTGGGTGGGCCAGCTCTGATCTGGGGGATGGGAGCCCTCACAGGCCCAAACCTCCCCAACAGGCTTCCGAGCAGCGGTGAAGTCACTAGTGTGCTGGGGGGCCACCTTCAGTCTGGGCAAGGGGACACTCACAGGCCCAAAGCTCCCCAGCTGGTTGCCAAGCCATGATAGAGTTGCTGGTGAATGGGGCAGGGCAGCTCCGATCTGGACAAGGGGGCCCTCACAGGCCCTAGGCTCCCCAGTCTGTTGCCAAGTCATGATGGAGCCACTGTTTAACTGGGCATGCCTGTTTGAGTCCAGGGGAGGGCACACTCCCAGGTCTGAGACTTGAAGACTTTGCAGAACTGAAAAATGATGTGTGTGTATTTTAGACCCATCATGCTCAGGAGAAAAAAAAATAAACTGCAGAAACTGTTTCTCTGAGCGTTATATATATAAAAACCCAGGTTTGACGGATTTGCACACATCCTCACAGCTTGTCATTTCTTCTAAAAGTGGATAAACACAAATATCGCTTTCTGTGTCCCTGTTACTATTAATGATATGCACACTCAGCTAATAATAATAATTCTAAAGTAGCGGTTGATGACAGAAAACTGTAGGATAAGTTTTGTAACTCAATGATATGCCTTATGGGTAGCTAGATTCCCTAGTCATGCCCTTCCTTAAGGTAATCATCTGAGAAGTTATTTGAAAAATTATTTCTGATGTGATTGCTTTTCTAGAGACTCATCCATTTGGTTTGTTAATTCTGCTGTTACCACTTCAAAGAGTCCATGTGACGGGCTTTCAAATTGTTCTACCTTGTCACCCCTGTGTTTGTCTTTGGTTAACTGGGGGTCTGAGATTATACTTCACTTCCTTGTCTTCTAATTTTTCTAATTTTATGTTAAATTCCTGCATTGATCTTTATAAATTGTTTATGGTATGTATCTTTATTTCTCTTTTCAAGAACCCTGAGGAAATGAAAACTTCTCAGAGATGTCTTCCAGGCATACCTGGCTTTTGTGTCTTGAGTCTGTTGCAAGATCCTACCCATTTAATTCATTATGGATGAGAAATTTCTGCATATTTGACCTTGCCCTTTGTCCTTTGGCACTGGCCTATAGTATTTTTTATGACACTCAGGATATCTCTGTCTTGGCATACAAAGAAGAATTACTGATTAAAACAATGATGACTAAATTACTCCAATTGGTAATAACAATAGCATCAGACACATCCTAGAAAATGACAAACTGGGGTAACCAGCAGTTTGCCACCTTTAATCATATGAGCAAGACTTGTACTTATGTAACAGAATCTAAAAGAAAAAAACATAATTTTGTACAGTAAATCTCCCTTCAATGTGGCTATTTTACCCTCAGCAGAGAATATTTAAAAGGTGTTAGGGGAAAAATAGAGAAATAGAAGATGTGAAAAGGATCAGAAGAAAGGCTGGAGTACAAAGGAAAAGTATACAAATTTTGGGAACTTGGGAGGACAGGAAGGAAAGAAAGAAGGAAAAAACAGAAACAAAAACAGAACGAAACAACAAGAAAAGTAAAATTAGAAGCAAGGTGCTCACAAGTGTATAAAGAAAAAAAGGAGGACAAATAAAAGTATTACTGATATGATTTTTACTAAAGCCTCATTCATTTGCTTTGTTTCTTCCACTTCTACCACTTTAGAGAGTTCAGGTGCATGGGTGAAAACACAGATAGGTTCTGCTATCCTCAGGCACAGCTACAGTGAGCTACACTCACATTACTTTATGGTAAGGTACATGTTTGCAGGACAAAAAATAGTGTGGTGCATTTTACCCCTGGTGAAGTTCATGGATTAAAAAAAGAAAAACTTGTTACTTAGGGCATTATGTGGATAAAAATCCTGGTTTGTCCACAGTCCTTGAGGTTCACCCTAAAAGTTGCTAAACACAAAAATTGGTTCTTGTATTCTCCAGGTGCAGCTACTGACACACACACACATGTCTACTACTGTGCTAAAGTACAAATTGACAGACACCTATGAGATAAGTTTTATAACTCAACGCAATGAACTTGGGTAGCTAGATTCACTAATTATGCCCTTCATTATGGTAATCATCTCTAAAGTTATCTGAGATATTCTTTCTTATTTGATTTTCTCTTGAGCCTCATCCATTTGCTTTGGCACTTCTGTTGTTACCACTTAAGAGTTCATGTGGTGGGCTTTTGAATTGTTCCAGCTCATTGCCACCTGGGTTTATCTTTGGTGATCTGGAAGCCTGAGATTGTATCTGCTTCCTTATCTTCTTATTTTCTATTTTTTCATAAAATTCCTGCATTTATGATTGCAAAATGTTTATGGTAAGTATCTTAATTGCTGTTATCAAGAACCCTTAGAAAATAACTGCTTCTCAGAGAAGTCTTCCAGGTGTAGCTGGCTTTTGTGTAGTCTATTGCAAGATCCTACCTCTTCAATTTTTTGCTCTCAGTCAATCTCATTCTTTTTTTTTTTTTTTGTGCTGGTGATCAAACTCAAATTCATTCTTCACATATAAAGAAGAATAATGGATTAGAACAATTAGGTCTAAAATAGTCCAGTCAGTAATAATATCAAACACAGCCAAGAAAATGACAAACTGGGGTCCCTAGCAATTTGGTGCTTTTAATGATATGAGCAAGAATTGCCTCTATGTACCAAGAGCAAAAAAAACAAAACAAAACAAAACAGAGAATTATATAATAAATCTCCCCTCAATATGGTTGTTTTACTCTCAGGGGAGAATTTTTAAAAGGGAATCACAATCCCTGACTTGCAATTATACTATAGGGCTACTGTGATAAAAGCAGCATGGTACTGGCAAAAAGACAGACCTGAGGATCAGTGGAACAGGTAAGAAGATGCAGAAACAACTCCAAATACCTCATCTTCAACAAAGGAGCCAAAAACCCTCACTAGAAGAAAGATAACCTCTTTAATAAATGGTGTTGGAAAAATTGGTTTGCCACATGCCAAAAACTAAAACTAGATACATGTCTCTTACCATGTACTAAACTAAAATTGAAATGCATCAGAGATCTAAACATTAAAACAGAAACACTAAGTCTACTGGAAGATAGACTAGAAAGAACTGTTGAAGACATAGGTGTAGGACAAAAATTTATGAACAAATCTCAGACTGCACGGGAACTGGTGCTCGGGATCACAACCTATTCAAAAGCTTTTGCACAGCAAAAGAAATCACCAAAAGAGTGGCATGGAAACCCAGAGAGTGGGAAATTTTTTTTTTACCAACTATTCCGTAGACAAAGGTCTAACATCTAGAGTACATAAAGAGCTCAAAAAAAAAAAAAATCAGACTCCCCAAATGTAGAAACTTAAATCCAAAAATAGGTATCTGAAATGAATAAACATATCTCGGATGAAGAAATACAAATGACAACCAAATACATGAAAAAGTGCTCAACGTCACTGGTCATACGAGAGATGCAAATTAAGACAATGGTAAGATTTTATCTCACTCCAGAAAGAACAGCTATTATCAAGATATCAGCCAATATCAAATGCTGGTGGGGCTGTAGGGAAAAAGGAACCCTCCTCCACTGTTGGTGGTAATGTAGGCTGGTCCATCCATTGTAGAAATCAGTGTGGAAATTCCTCAAAAAACTACAACTAGAGGTTTCATTTGACCCAGCTATTCCTCTGCTTGGTATCTTCCCAGAAGATTTAAAAACGTCATACCACAGTGATATATATATATATATATATATATATATATATATATATATATATGTACAAACATGTTTACAGAAACACAGTTTTTGATAGCTAAGTCTTGGAAACAACCCAAATGACCAACAACTAATGAATGACTAAAGGAGATTTTGTTGTTCTATACAATGGAGTATTACTCTGCCAGAAAAATGATAAATTTGAGATATTTATAGGTAAATGGATGTATCTTGAGAACATACTCTTAAGTGAAATAAATCAGGCACACATGAGTAAGTATCCACTTGTTTCTCTGGTATGAGAAATTGTAAGCATAAATAAGGACAAAATGTATAATAGAACTAAGTATAAGAAAGATAATGTTCAATAGGGAGGAGAATTAGAAATGCAGGAAGGAGAAAAGAGGAAAGGGAAAAGAAAAGAAAGAGAAACGGGGAGAAATGTAAATAAAGCTACTGTAAATAAGGAAGGGAGGCGGAATGAAAGGGAGGGGGAGTTTAGGGGAGGGGTGGGGAAGAAGGGGGGAAATCAAGATGTATCATGTACAGGTACAAATTAACTACAATGAATGTGATCAGTATGTATACAATGTACCAATACATGTTCTTGGTAAATTAAAACAAAATTAAAAGGGGTTAGGGAAAAATAGACAAATAGAAAAAGTGAAAGGGGTAAGAAGAAATGCCAGAGGACAAAGGAAAATTATGCAGACTTTGGGAACAAAGTGAAGAAGACAGGAGTGAGTGAAAGAAGCAAAAAACAGAAACAAGAAAAGAACAAAACAACAACAAAATTAGAAATAGTATTTCTGCATGTATAAAAAAGAGAGAAAAAAGCATGTCTGATATGATTTTTTTCCCAGAGCCTCATTAATTTGCTTTGTTACTTCCACTGCTACCACGTCAGAGAGTGCGGATTTATAGCTGAAAGAGCAGATGATCGTTTGCTTCCCCCAGGTGCAGGTACCATGAGCCACACACACACATTCCATTATGGTAAACTGCATGTTTTCAGAACAGAAAAATGGTGATGTGTATTTTACCCCTGTTGAAGCATAGGGATAAAAAACCCCATAAACTATCATGCTGAGAATTGTATGGATAAAAATCTGAGTTTTGCATATTTGCTCACATCCATACACATTACTGATCGCCCTAACAGATGATAAGCACAAATATGCCTTGCTGTATAACCTAAGCACAGCCACTGAGATGTACACATGGCTGCTATTATGGTAAAGTACAAATCAAGAGTACAAACCTATGGCATGAGTTTTGTAACTCAGTGCCATGACCTATGGGTAACTACATTCACTAATCATGCTCTTATTGACAGTAATCATCTCTGAAGATATCTGAGATATCATATCTCATTTATTTTTTTTCTAGAGTCACATTCGTTTGTGCTGCTAATTCTGTTTTTACCATTTCTTAGAGTCCGTGTGGTTGGCTTGTGAATAGTACCACTTCATTTTCCCCGGGGTTTGCCTTTGGGGAGCTGGATGTGTGACATTGTCTCTTTCTTCCATGTCATCTCAATTTCTTATTTTTTAGGTTAAATTCCTGCACTGATGTTTGCAAATTGTTTATGGCAAGTATCTTATTGCTATAATGAAGAACCATTAGGAAATGATAACTTCATGGACAGTTCTTGCAGTTGTAGCTGGCTTTAGGGTTTTTAGTCTGTTGGAAGATCTGACCTCTGCAGGGGACCCAACCATGCGAAAAAAAAATGACTAATTGGATAATTATTAATTGGACACCTTAAAATGTGTGAACAAGTTTTGAATGCACTCAAATATAAAACAAAACAGAGTATTGTGTAAAGTAAAAGTCTTTTAATATGGCGATTTTAGCCCCAAGGGGTGAAATTTAACTGTGGTTAGGAGAAAAAGAGACAAATAGGAAAAGTGACATGGATCAGAAGCTAGACTGCAGTACAAAAGAAGATGATGCAAACGTTAGGAACTGGTGAAGTAGAGAGGAGAGAAACAAAGAAGGAAAAAGAGAAACAAAACCAGAACAAAAAGAAAACGAGGACTTAGGAAGAAGAAGCAGTATTCCTACTCTTCGAAAAACAAGAAAAATCAAGAAAAAAGAGAAAACAAATAGAAGAAAATAATATGTGATTTGGTTTACTCTAAAGCTTCCATCATTTGCTTGGTTATGCCTGCTGTTACCACTTCAGAATGCCTGTGGGAGTCAGTGAATGAACAGAACCATTCCAGCTTTTCCTGTGTTCCCCTACAGTGACACACACACACATCGAGTTAAACAAAAGTACTTATTTGCTGAATAGAAAAATGAGATGGGTGAATTTTACCCCCGTGATACTATGAAATGATAGCACCAAAAAAAGACCTACAGAGGATTATGTGGGTAAAAGTCCTGGTTTGCCAATTTTGCTCACGTTCCCACACCTTCTTGTTTATCCTAAAATTGGGTAAACACAAAGATGTCTTTCTAAGGTCCCTGGGCCCAACTACTGAGATGCACACCCAGCTATTCTTCTGCTAAAGTCCAAATTCGCAGAAGAAATTTATGGGATGAAATTTATAAATCAGTGCTATGCCTTATGTGTTGCTAAATTCACTAAACATACACTTCAGTAAGGGAATCATCTGAGAAGTTAGTCAAAGAAATTATTTCTGGTTTGACTTTTTCTATAGCCTCATTCATTGCTTTGTTATTTCTGCTGTTACCATCTCAGAGTTCATGCAGTTGACTTTCAAACTGGTCACCTCATCACCCCTGGGATTGCCTTTGGTGAGCCAGAAGTCTGGAGTTGCATCTTGATTCTATGTCTTCGCATGTTATATTTTTTAGAAAAAATTAATTCCTGCTGGTGCGGTGCTTATACATTGTTTATGGTAGCTGTCTTTATTAAGAACATGAAGAAGCCTCAGGAAATGAGGACTTCTTAGAAGTGCTTTCCAGGGGTAGCTGACCTTTGTGTTTGAGTTGATTATAAGAATGTATCTCTTCAATTCATTGGGGTTGAGAAATTGCTGCCTGTTAGGCCTAGCCCCTGGTCGTTTGGCACTGACCCTTGACATTGTTTATGACCCTGAGGGAATCTCAGTCTTGGCATAGAAGGAAGAACCAATTATTAGAATAATCATGTCTATAATGCTCCAGGATGGAATAACAAGAGCATGAAACAACTCAGAAAAATGACAAACTGGGCTATTAAATTGCTACATTTAACCATATGAGAAATATTTGTTATTTTATGGCAGAGCTTATGATAAACAAGAGAATTGTGTATAGTAAATGTCCCTTGAGTAAGACGATTTTGGCCTTCTGGGAGTGAATTAAAATGGGCTTGGGGCAAAGTAAAGAAGAGGAAAAAAGAGAAAGATATCATCAGAAGCATTGCTGTGTTATAAAGGTAGTGTACAGAAAATTTGCAAACTACCTAAGAAAATAGAAGTGAAGAATGGAAGGAAAAGCATAAAAATGAAGAGAAAATGGTAGCAAAAACAAGAAGTAAGCTAGAAAAAATGTACCCGCCTGTGGAAAAAGGAAAAAAAAAAAGTGAAAAAGATAAAAAAATAAAAACAATGTCTGATTTGATTTTTTCTAGAGTCTCAATCATTCTTTGTGTACTTCAGTTGTTAACACTACAGAGTGTGTAGCTGGGAAATAGGATGCTTTCGTTGCCCAGGCACAGATACTTTGAGCCATACACACATGGTATTATGGAAAAGCACATATTTGTAGGACAGAAAACTGGTGTGGAGGTATTTTATCCCAGTGTTGCTCCAGAGAAGAAAAAGACCTAAACCTTTGCTCAGAGCATTAGGTGGGTAAAAATCCCGATTGGACACTGCTCACAATCCCATAACTTGCTCGTGCATCCTAAAAGTGGGTAAACAGAGATGCCTTACTACATTCTCTGATGCACAGCTACTGAGATGCACACCCAGCTACTACTTTGCTAAAGTCCAAATTAATAGTAGAAAATGATAGGATGAGATGTGCAGCTGAGTGCTATGCATTACAGGTTGCTACATCCACTCATCTTGACCTTCATTAGTGTCATCATCTGTGACATTATCTGAGACATAAGCACTGAATTCAGTTTTTCTAGAACCTCATTCATTTGCTTTGTTATTCTTGCTGTTACCATCTCAGAGTGTTTATGGGGTTTGCTTTTGAGTTCTTGCATCATCTCATGAACCTCTGGTTCTGCCATTGGCGAGATAGAAGTTCCAGGGTTGCAACTTGGGTCTGTGGTTCAGATTTTCTTTCTTTCTTTCTTTCTTTCTTTCTTTCTTTCTTTCTTTCTTTCTTTCTTTCTTTCTTTCTTTCTTTCTTTCTTCTTTCTTTCTTTCTTTCTTTCTTTCTTTCTTTCTTTCTTTCTTTCTTTGTTTTACTTCAATTCCTGCCTCCATGCTTATGAATCATTTATGTAAATCCTTATTGTTAGGATGGAGAAACCTCAGGGAATTGGGGACACCTCAGAGTTGTCTTCCATGTGTAATAGGATTTGGTTTTGAGTCTGGTGCAAGCTCATATCTGTTCAGTTCATTGGGGATAGGAAATTGTTGCTGCTTTGGGCTAGCACCTGATACTGTGGCAGTGGCTTACAGCATTACTTACGATCCTGAGGTCAACTCCAGCCTGACATGCAAAGAAGAACCACTGATAAGAACTCTCAGGTCTAAAAGAGTCCCATCAGTAATGAAAATAGCATCAACCAAATCCTAGAAAATGAGAAACTGAGATGATTATTAATTGGCCACCTCTAAATGTCTGAATGAGATTGATAGATTTGTAACGAAATCTAAAACCCACCAGAGAATTGTGTACAGTAAATTCCTTCCAATATGGTGATTTAAGACTCATGGGTGAAAATACAACTGTGGTTTGTTGAGGAACAGAAAAATAGGAAAGAGAAAGGGATCATAAGCTAGGCTACAGTGCAAAAGATGACTGTGCAAACTTGCAGAACTATTGAAGAAGAGAGGAGGGAAAAAAGGAGGAAAACCTGAAAAAAAAAA
>PVJO010022090.1:0-28637 GCA_004026905.1 Hystrix cristata | reverse complement strand
TTTTTTTTTTTAAACTAACTTCCATTGTTTTAAAATCCTTATTTATTTGTTGACATTTTCTCTATAAATAGATTTGCCTTCTTATTATTTGTTTATTCATGTATTTTATTTCAGATTGCTATCCTATTCAGTGAGTTATAACCCGCCCCCCGACCCCACTTTTATTTTGAGACAGAGTCTTGCTAAATTGCCCAAGGTGGGCTCAAACTTGCAGTCTTCCTGCGTCAGCTTCCCTGAGTGCTGGTGTGCACCGCCAAGCCTGGCTCATTACAGTCTTTATTATCTTGATGCCCTATGGTTTTTCTTTTCGAGATTTTTTTTTGTAGTGTTGGACAGTAGTAGGATGATGTCCTGTGTATGTGGTTCCTTGTTGCCTAGAAAGGAGTCATCTAATACCTGCTTTTCTTTTTTCTGGGGCAGTTATCAGTCCACCTCATGTGGCTGGGACAGTTTCATACAATTCAAATTCATCTTCCCTTGAGCAGCCGAATGGAGGCAGCACCAGTCCTGCCTGCAAAGCCTCTTCTGGGCTTGAGGCAAACCCAGGTAAGCTCTTATTTTGGGGACAAGAGAGGGCTGTGACTTGCCCTGGGATGTCCATTCTCTGTGAAGTACCAGAGGGAGACTTGGACCCACTAGAGATTTTGGATGCCCAGGGTATTAATGGTGGGAAACCGCTTTGTATCAGGCTTTGGGCTGCATTGGTTAGTTATTTCTGAATAACCTGCTCACCTCAAATGTAGTCTGAAAAATCATACAGACTTACTGTCATAGCTCATTCGTTTGGTGTGATATCTGGCAGTTGACAGATTGCAGCTAGCTTCTCCCAGTCTTGGCGCAGCCTGGTCACGAATCTACCCATTGCCTGAGGCCTGCGTTCTGGATGGAGCTTGGTAATTAAGCGGAAGCAGCTCTAGTCTACATATTTCTCGTCATCGTCTTGGGACCGTTGGGCTATGCAGTACACGTCCTTGTGCTGATGGCAGAAACACCAGAGAGCGAGCAGAAATACGCACTTTCTTGAAGCTGAACTCAGAACTGTTAAACCATCACTTCTGTCTCGTTCTGTCATTCCAAGCAAGTCACACGATTGAGCTCAGAGTCAGAAGGATACGGACGTGGAGAAATGTAGTCTTATTTTCTTTGGAGGAAAAACTGCAAAGTGGCAAACAGTGTGGATACCAGGAGGGTAATAAATTTTACCCTATGTCTACTACATAGGTAAAAGCACTTTTTAGATCCTAGAAGTTTTTTTTCACTTATCAAACATTTTGATAATATCACATAATAAATTAAACAGTTATCAGAGCAACTAGGTGTGGCGAACTGATCGGTCAGTTTGAGCAGGAATGCCCAGCTGGACTGAGTTAGTGTGGTTCTGGGCATAGAAAATCCACCTGAAGGTTATTGTCAACACAGTATAAAGGAGAAGGGGAGCGGAAGATGGGGGCCGGCTGTTTCCTGGGAGAAGCTCTGTTGTGGCTGCTTCTCCTGAAGGGAACTTAGCTGTTCACCTCAAAGAAGGAGCTCGGGGCCTTGCTGTCTCGAGGATGGTTGCTGTTCGCTTCAGGGGAGCGCTGGTCTTCATCTGTGCTGTGAGTGTCGTATCCTGGTTCTGTTGTAGATTTCTTCAGCTTTTTAGGGCAGGCACGGAGGTACACGAGACATTGCCTTGGGCTCCAGTACTCGATTGGATCTTTCGGGTCTCCAGTGCACAGATAGACATTCTGCACTCTTCCTGAATTTGATTTGATACAACTTGCAATGTCCTATATTAAATCTGCTCTTTTGCAAACCATTGACTCGAGAAAAGTAACTAATACAGGAGGAAGTGTTCAAAATGGGTCTGGGTTGGCAGTGATTGTAATCTCCTTGCTTGTCTGTCCTGCCTTCTACAGCTGCCCTTTCTTCTGGTTAAAGGGAGAGTGAACCTTCACACCACCAGTGCCCATCAGTATTTGGTGTATGCTTTCTCTTTTCTGTTTAAAATCACCCATTGTTTGTCTTTTATTTTGATCACTATAGGAGAAAAGAGGAAAATGAATGATTCTCACGTTCTGGAGGAGGCCAAGAGACCCCGCGTTATGGGGGATATTCCTATGGAGTTGATCAATGAGGTCATGTCGACTATCACAGACCCTGCCGCCATGCTGGGACCCGAGGTCAGAAGCGTAAACCAGGCGGTCAGCTGTTCGACCCCTCTGTCTCCACTCCTGCTCTCGGCAGTCGGGGAGGGAATGCTGAGAGTTCCTGTGCTACTCTGGTTTACAGTGAACCTAGCTATCGTGGTAGGGAGGGCAGGCAGGGGAATCTGGAGGTGACTCCCCTCGATGAGTATCACATCAGAGGGCCACATTCTAACAATTCCACACAATTGAAAAACTGTCTTGAAGAATTTTGAACCCTCATAAATGATGCAAAAATTCTGTAATAAAAGTCCATAGATTTCTTTCTCTAGATTCAATATTTGTTAATATTTTGCTACTTTTGACTTCCTTGTCTTTTTCTTTCTGCTGTGAACCATTTAGAATCATTTTGGAGTTAAAAACACACGTCATAACACTTCACCTCTAACCTTTTTTGGGGGGGTCGGTGTTGGGGATCAAACTCAGGGCCTTGAGTCTGCTAGGCAAGAGCGTCTACCACTTGAGCTAAAGCTTCAGTCTCCACCTCTAACCTTTTTAACTGGTAATATGTATCTCGATGAGGCTAATGCCAGGTTGACAAGCTTTAGCTTACAGGCCAGATCTGGCCCACTATTTTTTGTAAATAAATTTTTATAAAAATATTATCTGTGGCTGCCTTTGCACACTACAAAGCAGATTTGAATAATTGAGAAAGGGACCGTGTGGCTCCTGAAGCGTAAGATATTTATCATCTGACCTTTACTGAGAAATTTTCTGATCTCTGACCTACTGGATAGCCCACGTCCTAATTCCCCACCTATCCCAAATCAGGCCTTTTATACTTGTTGCTGTTGAAGGGTCAGCTGGGGATCAAGCATTGCATCTAGTTTTTATTTTTTGTCCCTTTAGAACAGTTTTCCAGCTTCTTTTTTGTCATTTTGCGGTGCTGTTATTGTTGGTGAGTCTTGGTCACTGGTTTTGCATAATGTCTTTATATTTATCTGATTTCTTGCAGTTGACTAGGTAGATTTAAGTACAGCATTTTTGATAAAAGTACTGCTGTTATCTTATTGCCTTGAGTCCAGGGGAAGGATGGTTTAAGACATTTTAAAGCTTTCGGAAGTGAAGAAATGATTTAAACAACTTTTCCCTATTCCCTTAGGTATTTACTTTATAATGTTGAGGATAATTCAGAGAAGTGGAATGTTATAATAGAAAGATATCATTGAATTATTCTTTCCATCTCTTTCTAGATGTCCAGTCTTTGGGGATTTAAAACTTTGCAGTTCATTGTGTATATCTGACTTTTAAAGATTTAGTAACTTCACAGCTGAGATGAGTTTAGTTTTCTCAGCTGTAAGGTGGGGAAGCAGTCACACATTTCAAAATTTGTTAGGTAGATTTTGTATGCTGGAGCTGGCTTATTTTGACGTCATTGCCAAGAAAATTGTTAAATTTTCAGGGGCTTTTAGAACTGGTTGTTAAATTCTTTGGTAGCTTGAAATTGAACACAGTGGCACCTGGTCGCCTGGGCAGCTAGCTGTAGACCATTGAAGTAAGCAAGTGCTACCAGTTAGGACTTTTATTTTCCTGAAGAGCTGTTTGTTGAGTGTGTACCTGTACACCAGTGGGTGGATTCAGTAAGGTGGGAACATGGTTAAGTGTAGGTCAACAGATAATCCTGGGGAAAGAAAACTGTCCTCTAAAAAGAGGTGCTAAGAATATAAATGTGACTTCCACTTTTTGAGTTCCAATGAGAACTTGGTACCTGTCATCCCAAGAGTCTTTTAAAGCTCAACTGGATCAGATTCTTTTAAGCAAGGGGTTGGCAAACTGACACCCCACAGACCAGATATGACCTCCTGTCTCACCACTTTTGTAAAAATAATTTTTATTAGAACATTACTGCATCTATTTAATGTGTGTCAGCCTCTACTTTTGACTACAGTAGCAGGTGAGTGTTTTAAGATAAAGACCTTATGGCTGAAAGAAGCTAAAATATCTTCTGTCTGGCCCTTTACAGAAAAGTTGGACGCCTAATCGACGTACGCATGTAGTCCTTATATTTCTCACAGGACTTTCCCTCCTTTTCTATTTTGTCTTCCTGACTTGTCTGTGTGCTTGTGTGCATCTATGTGTGTTCACATGTGCACGTGTTATATACCATTAGGCATATTTCTCCTTAGAACAAGGAAGCGAAGCTTTGATTTGTCCTGTCTCCCTATCTTGAAAAAATAGCTCTGCGTAACTTTTCCTGCCTCTTTCATCCGTAGACCAATTTTCTGTCAGCACATTCGGCCAGGGATGAGGCAGCAAGGCTGGAGGAGCGCAGGGGCGTGATTGAGTTCCATGTGGTTGGCAATTCTCTGAACCAGAAACCAAACAAGAAGATTCTGATGTGGCTGGTTGGCCTTCAGAATGTGTTCTCTCATCAGCTGCCCCGAATGCCCAAAGAGTACATCACACGGCTCGTCTTTGACCCGTAAGTTGAGCTTTGCTCTTCCTTCTTCCTTAAGTCCTTTTTTAAAAAAGAGGGAGCAGGGCCTGGGATTTAGCTCAGTGGTTAGAGTGTTTGCCTTTGCCAGCAAAAGGGCCTGAGTTCAATCACCAGCACCAAAAAAAAAAGGGAGCTACTTAGACAAAGTCAGTCATAGCCTCCTACCAAATCCTGTTGCTACCTGTCATGCAGTGGGTCAGAGCTCTAGAACATGACCATTTTCATGCCAAAAACCACTAAGATTAATTTTTCAACAATATGTAAATGTTCTTGTTAGTATTAATGAAATGTCATATTTTAAGTTGCTGGTGACTGTCCTGTGCTTCCTTCATTACAGCAGTGACAGAATGTAAACACCAAGAAGATGGCTCACTTTTTCGTAGTCAAAACATTCTTGGAAGGGCTGGGGATTTAGCTCAGCCGTTAGAGTGTTTGCCTTGCAAGCACAAGGCCCTGAGTTTGATTCCCCAGCACCAAAAAAAAAAAAAAAAAAATCTTGTTTTCGGTGTCTTAATTAGGTTCCATTGTTGCCCGGATCTGTAAACACTGGAAAATTATTGGTGTATAAGACTGTTAACTTTGTAAAATCCATTGCTTTAAGAAAAGTAACAATAGGGGCTGGGGATTTAGGTGCTTGCCTGGCAAGCACAAGGTCCCGAGTTCGATCCCCGGCACCAAAAAAAAAAAGAAAAGTAACAATATAAAATGAAACTTCTTTAATTGAATGTATTTCGACATGTATGACCTGATAGCCTATGTAAGCGGTGATCCATACACATGACAATTCAGAGTGACACTTTTGACGGAGAGAAGGTCTGATAGGATTCCATGATGCAGGGTTTGGCAAATGGTACATGTGAATTTGTGTTCTTTTCCATAATATTTTTGAGTAAGAATAAACTCTTCAGAAATGTATGGCCCATTTGATGATGACTTTGTGCTCATCGTCTGACCCCAATCACGGCTCTCTGGGCATTGGGTGTACCAGTTCCAGATCATCTCTGCGCATGTCATGTTTCTGTTTGTAGAACTTAGACACTTCTTAGGGGACTTGTATTTTATTCTAATGGGAGGTCTGTTGACCTCCTTTCCTGCTGTAGAAAGTCCAGGTGAAAAGATGGCATCTAACAAGAGATGACTGGATGAAGTAAGTTTTCATGGAAACTGAAGACATAATACCTTTATTGGTTAGTTAATAAGAAATATTCCCAAAGGTATACTTTATGCAATAAATGAAATTTTGACATAATCTTATTCTTTCAGGAAACACAAAACTCTTGCTTTAATTAAAGATGGCCGTGTCATTGGTGGTATCTGTTTCCGTATGTTCCCATCTCAAGGATTCACAGAGATTGTTTTCTGTGCTGTCACCTCAAATGAACAAGTCAAGGTAAGGGAACCCTAAGGTCTTAGGAGAGAAGCAGAACTTGGGTCTTCTTACTTAGAGCTGCAGAGCTCAGGAAGATCTCTGCCATGTCCAGATCAGGCTCAAAGCAGAGTTCAGGATGGTCTGAGAAGAGTCCTCTCCCTGTGAGTGTATGTGTGAGGAGGGTAAGGTGTCCCACATACCAACAAGTAGGGTTGTAGCAAGGCTTTGTTGTACACTGGGGCAGAGTGCAGGGACACTATGCAAACCAATATGGGTCTTGGGTGCAGTCTCTAGCAAATAAAAGGATGCTTTAAAGTCAGTTAACTTATACACAGTGTGTATATGCTGTACACACAGCTGCACACACACACGCACACGTGGCAATACTGAACCACCAGAAAGGATGTGGTTGATGTGGATTAGGAAAATGATTTATGCACCTTACACTTCACAAAGATTCTTATGACCTTGGTCCCTTAAGTGAGACAAGGACTAAAGAAGTTCTATAAGGGAGGTCATGAAAAATCGGAATAAGTTCATATGGTTTTAAATGTGTTAGAGCCTGCCTTCCTGCTTCCCTCCCTTCCTTTCTCCCTCCTTCTCTCCTTCCCTCCCTCCCTTCCTTCTTTCCTTCCTTTGCCCTTGTCTTTTATGTTGCTAACTTCTCTAGTTGTCCTGATATAAGACCCTTTCTCCCTGGGAATTAGGGCTACATTTTATTGATATTTCATTTAGTCTGGCTGACTGTGTGTAGTCTACCATTTAGCAGAAAGAGCTCTCATCTAGACTTTGTTGTGTTCCATTCTGCTACTCTTAGAAAAGGGGAACCAGAAAATGTATCCTTGGATTATTTCATTTAGTGTTTAGGGAGTGCTAAAGAATATCATGCAAAAATATGGTAGGTGATAGAGGGATAAGCAGGTCATTGTTAGGTGGCTGCTAAGAAAGATTATTGTAAGATCTAAGATGATGCTGTCCCACCGATGTATAATCTGCAAATGTTAGCCACCAAAGTACTTTCTAGTGCCCCAGTAGCTAAATTTTTAAAAAATCAAGTAGAAACAGGTAAGGTTAATTTTTTTAGGGTTTTTTTTTTTTTTTCTTTAAAGATGGGGTCTTGCTATGTGGTTCAGGCTGGCCTTGAACTCACTATGTAGCTCCAGCTGGCCTCAAACTCTCAGCAGTCCTTTCTCAGACTCCCGAGTGCTGGAATTTGGAATTACAGGCGTGCGCCACAATGCCCAGCCTAATTTTAAAATATATTTTATTTTACCCACTATTCAATGTCACAAAGAATTATTGAGACTATTTACATTGTTTTTTTTTTTTTTTATTGAACTCAGAGCTTTTGCACAGAGCTATATACATTCTCAGCCCTTTGTATTTTTTTGAGTCAGAACTTCACTAAGTTGCTAAGTTGCCCAGGCGAGGCTTGAACTAGCAATCTTCCTGCCTCAGCCTCCCAAAGTGCTGGGATTATGGCTGTGTATTGCGGAGCCAAGTTAACATTGACATTCTTTGTTTTGTGTAAGTCTTTAAAATCAACTGTGTATTTTATCCTCATAAGTCAATTCAATTTGGGCCAGCTTCAGTCACATTTCAAATGCTCAATAAGCCTGTATTGACCTTGTTTCCTTCTGCTTCAAAGAAGCAATGCCATTTGCAAAACCCACAAATGAGTCACTGGAAAGAATCATTTTCTGCTTGAGGGCTGCAGTCAATACCGATGGGAGTTTGGCTTTCAGTAATAGCTTTGCTCTCTGGTCTCAGCGCCAGTTGTAGCTACTGTGATGTATTTATTGTCACAAAAGCACGAGGGGAACTCTTTGTCTTTGACTCCAAGCACTAAGCATCAAAGGGCAAATACAATTCAGTAGTCTCACATTCATCATTCTGACTGGGGAAAGCGAAGACGCAGATTTACTGGAAACTGTTCTCTGGCGTGCTCTCAAGGATTTCTGACAGTGTATCCTTAGGTGGTGCTACTGCTGTCTTTATCATTCCCCCAACCAAAGTGAGAAATGTCCAAGTGTCCAGATGTTTCTAAATGTCCTAAGTTTAGGACCTTACAGGTAAAATACTTTTCTTAACTTTTCATAGACAGAAAACTTGGAAAATATATTTTTGGTTTGTCATTTCCGAAAGATTGCACAATTTTTGTTTTCAGAGATAGCTGTGCCAAGTACCCTGTTTGGAAAGGTTGATTAAGGTTGACTTGGACTCTGTTAGGGATACCACAGGGGAACTGAAGGTATTTAATATGAATTGGATACTTTGTCTTAGTACTTCCCAGAAAGACAGTTTGGTTTTTTCCCCTTCAACCATGTAATTTTCTAAAGATTTGATGGAAAGTGGCCAAACATCACAAACTCAAGTGGGGAAAAAGTAGGGGAAAAAAATCACATTTTGTAAGTGAAAATGCAGTTTTATTTGAAAATGAAGATTAGTCTTTCAGAACTGAATGTTATTCCTTAATGATTAATGCATAACTCCTGAGACATGTACCATCCTAGAGATTTACATTTTTATACACTTGGTGTCTGAGATAAAGATTACTGAGCTTTGCCAACTCACAGCACTAAACAACACGAAGCAGTGGTCCAACGTGGAGTAAAACTAAATGAGTCCCAGTTGTAGTAACAGCAAATTTATAAGTAGAGGTCTTAAATGTTTATTAAAAGTCAGTCATTTTGGAGAACCTGAGTTATACGCCAATTCCTGTGAATACTTTACAGGGAATGTGACAACATGCTGAGCCCTTAGGTGGCACTGGATGAGACCAGTTTCTTGGTAGAGGTCACATGTGAAGTTTCCACATACTTTCTTTTTTTTCTTCAGTATGGGAATTGAAACCAGGGCCTTTTGCACTGAGCTACATCCCTAGCTCTCTTTATTTTTTATTTTAAAACAGGGTCTCACTGTCTTTTATTTTAATGTAAGGCTTGAACTGGCAGTCTTCCTGCCTCAGTCTCCCAGGTGGGTGGCACTGTGCCTGGCTTCTTTTTCACTAGTGGAGGTACAAATACACTGACTGGTACCAATGATACACAATAGAAATACAATAGGACACTGAAATGCAAATCACATATGCAATTAAAAAATTTTTAGTAGATCTATTACAAAAAGAAAAATTAACTTTATATGCTTTTTTTGTTTTGTTTTGTTGTTGTTTGGTTTTTTTTTTTTTTGGTGCTGAGGATCGAACTCAGGACCTTGTGCTTGCAAGGCAAGCACTATAACCACTGAGCTAAATCCCCAGCCCCTAACTTTATGTTCTTTATTTAACCTAGTATTTCCAAAATATTGCCATATCAATATGTAATAAGTATAAAATGTCAATGAAGGGAATTTTTTTCTTGGTGTATTTAGAATTCCAGCACATCTCAGCTTGGACTGGTCACATTTCAGTTGCTCAGTAGCAACATGAAACTAGTTGGTACCATATCCCATAGTGCAGCTCTCTTCCTTAATTATGTGTTTATGTTTATCTTTCTCATTTTACTGTCATCTTCTCAAGGAGGGATAGATTCCATTTGTCTTTTTACTCAAATTTTATGAAAACTCAAAAAAATGTTTTGGTATTGTGATATATTTGGGAAAAGCTAGTGTCTTTGGGTAATATCGTGGGAGAATATTAGAAGAGGGAGTTGATGCTTTCCACCTCTTTACAGGACAGAGCATCACTGATGATTATGCTTGGTATAGGACCCAAGCTTTAGAAAGGCATTGTTACGTCGGAGAAAGTTTTAAAAGTAGTGGTTAGGTTGTTAAAGGGTTTCCCAGCATGTCTTATAAGATGTGACCATGCTTGGGGCTTTGGAGGGGAAGATGATGAGCATAAATGATTCTTGGGTTGGGGCTTTGGAGAGGAAGATGATGGCATAAGTGAGTGTAATTTTTGAGGTCTTGAAAAGAGATTTTAAAAGCAGAAATGAGCCTTTGGGACTTTGTTTGTTTGTTTTTGTTTTTGGGTGCTGGGAATAAATCCCCAACCCCATGGTTAACGAGTAGAAATAACGTCGGTCCAGATCTCAGGTGAACATTAGGAAGGAATTCCTGACTGTACAGTGCCTAAAAATTAATTGGTCTATCTCAGGACCAAGGGATCACCCTGCCAGCGTGTTGCCTGACTTTTTATGATAGATGCCAAAGGACTTCTTGCTTCAGTGGGAGAAGGAGTTAGACTAAATGACTCCCAGACGTCCTGTGAGGTGCCATAATTCCATGAGATTGTACCTATGAACACACCTGAGTTCTTATATGTGAAGGTGTTTATCTCTCGATGTTTAGATTTACTTTTCTTTTTATGAGATTCTGAAACAATCACATTAAATTTATAGATTTTTGTATGAGCTTTGCATGTCACTGAAAGAACCAGTACTTGGGTATTTTTCTGATGCTCAAGCCCCTCATTTATTCAAGATTGTTCACTGTTTCTGTGTCCCAGTGTGTCCTGACGGACTCAGAGATGCTTGGTTTCTCGGCCCTTGCTTGAGGCCAAGGTGAAGATTCTGTGTAGGTGGTGATGGGATTTTTTAGAAGGATTGTTGAAGGTGGTTTGCGGCGAATGGATTAGTAAATATACTAGTGAAAGTTCACACTTTTCATTTATATACCTCCTCATCTCAGGTTCTGAAATACTTGAAAGATTAAGCAGAAACTCATAATCAACATTTACTCCAAACATTTTTCCACTTGATCTTAGCCAAAAGGCCGAGAAGTGATCCAAACATTTTTATATTAATATTCAGCAAGTTATTTTAAGTACTAAAGTAGCAGCCCATCCCCTTGGCGTGTTGTTTTTATTTATTTTTTTGTTTAAAAGCTCTTTGGTGCGTTATTTTTAAAGAATTGGAAACATCTTTTATCAAATGATGATTTTTATCTTGAACCAAGGATTTTGAAGTTTTTAGAGTTGTAGCTTCTTTTCAAAGTTCAGAAATGCCTAAAAAGTTGTTAATATTGTATTTCCTTCATGAGAAGTCCTGGTTGATAAAATTTATCAAAACACAAACTCCTAGCAAGCTTGTAGGCATTTCTTTTCTCCAGAACCTAACATATTTATCTGTTTGTTAATTTTCACACAGGGCTATGGAACTCACCTGATGAATCATTTGAAAGAGTATCATATAAAACATGACATACTGAACTTCCTCACATATGCAGATGAATATGCAATTGGATACTTCAAGAAACAGGTCTGTTTCCCACTGTGCTGTACAGTTCTGTCATTCATTTTATTATAATGCATTTAAGGTAGCTTCCATCAAAATACATTTTTCCCTTCAGTGTTTCCTACTGCAAAGGGCACACATTTATTTTGTAAGGCGTATGCTGGAAATAAGCTTCTGACTGGAATACAGAATATAATTGAGTACCAGATAACTATTTGTCGAATGAATGAGTACTTGTGATCTATAACTGAAGTACAGTGCTACATTCTCACATTCTAAAATGTGGCATCCCCAGATGGAGAAATTTCCAGTCCTGAATGTGAAGGGTTTTCTATGAATAAGGGGAATGCATTGAGCGTCGGGAAGGCCCCTGTTCATGGCAGCCGAGAGGAAGTGCTGCTGTTTATAAAGCAGCGCAGACTGTCCTGCTTCTGCAACACATAGTGGGCTATGAGCTGAGTTGCCTTTTTAGTATTTCTTGTCAGAAGTTTTCACCTGAAAGAGGATGAAAATTATTCTTTGGCTGCCTATAATGTTTAATAGTGACTTATAATTGCTAAACATTTTCCATGAACTTTTTTCCAGTGCCAGGAATTGAATCCAGAGCCTTTGTACAATAGGCCACATCCCCAGCCTGCCATTAAGTTTTCTAACTACAAACAATGTGTAGTCACTACAGGAATTTTGGAAAATGAATGAGGTATGGTGGCACATACCTGTAATCCTGGCACTCAGTTGAGGCAGGAGGATTGTGAGTTTGAGGTCAGCCTGGGCTATTCATAGAGCTAGACCATATCTTGAAAAACCAAAATGAATGAATGAATGAAAGATTTTGGAAAATGTGGTAAAACAGAAAGAAGGAAAAAATGCTTATAATTCTACAATCTGGAGAAATTTACTGTTAATGCTTTGTGTTTCCACTTCTAGTATTTTTTTCTGTGTAAATATAAATATAAAAATTGGCTCATACTGTGCAGGTAGTTTAGTTACTTACCTTATGTTTATGTAATATTATTATTATTTTTCATATAATTCTTGGTGGTTTACTGTGATTTTATTGTACAAACAGAAAGTTTATTTAACCAGTACCACGTTTTGGGATTCTTCGGTATTGCTTATAGGTAACATATAAGTGTGTGTGCTTGAATGCATGAGTTTGTGTATTGCCTTCATTGGTGGTAATTCGTGTAGAGTTAAGTTTCTAAAAGAGTTACTTCTGGAAAATTTTAAGGTTTCTGTTATGTATTTCAAATATAGAAACAATTTCTGTTCTCATCAGCAAAACCTAGGAGGCTCAGGAAAGCAGTTGACAATTGAAAAAAAATTTTTTTACTTCTTTCTCAGGTACCAAATTACATATATTTGAATTTATTTGTTCATTGTGAGATTTCATTTATTTTTCCATGTTTATTGGCCCTTTGTAGTTTTCTTTTTTTGGTGTGTCAGTTCATTATATTTTGTACTTTTTCTATTGAAAAATATAGTAATAAATTGACTTTTTGAGAACTATTTATATATAATGACTAATCATTTATAAAATTTGTTTCAACATTGCTTATAGCTTTTTAATTTTAATCTACAGAAATGTAAAGATTTTGTTACATAAAACCTATTAACTGCTTTTAAAAAATATCTTCTTACATGGCTAGAAAGCTTTTCCTACTGTGATGGCAAATAATTCTATTTTCTTCTAATTTTTTGGGATATATTTGTGATTTTTATGATGAAACTCAGGTAAGAAATCCAACCATGGATTGAGCTCAGGGCCTCAACACATGCTAGGAAGTGCGCTACTGCTTCGCTACATTCGCAGCCCTTTTAATTTTGCTTGGAGACAGTGTTGTGCTAGGTTGCCCAGGCTGGCCTCAAACTTGCCATTCTGCTACCTCAGCTTCCTCAACAGCTGGGATTACAGGAGTGTGCCAGTGTGCCTGGCACATGTCAGGTTTCTTAGGTTGTAACTGTGTTGCAAAGCATAAGATTCTTTCTGTGTGTGTGTGTATGTGTGCGTGCGCGTGTGTGTGCGCGCACTGGGGTTCAAACCGAGGGTCTTACACATGCTAGTAAACACTCTACCACCGAGTCACACCTTCAGTCTTTAGGCACAATTCCTAAATGACATATCTCTGCTTCTCTTTGAGGATGATAGCAATAATTACTTAGAATATAACTTCTGCTGAGAGATGAGGCAAGAAACCACTGGTGATAGTTCTGAAGTCTAAGTAATTTTCTGCAAATAACTGAAATAGTCACTTTAAGGGAAATTTCATGTATGTTATATAGATTGTTTATAATTTTGAATATATAGCCTGTAGTCCTGTTAAATCAATAACATTGACTTATAAATCAATATAAATATATAAATCAATAACATTAATCAGAATTTTAAAAGAAGCAATATATTCTATTTCAAAAAAAGAGGTTTCATTTCTTTAATACCCAAGTTCTAATTGCTGTTGTGCGTTTGTTTTTGTGGTATTAGGGATTGAACCTAGGGCCTTTGCACTGAGCTACAATCCCAAGTTCCTTTTTTTGTTTTTTTGGGGGCTGGGGATTGAACTCAGGGCTTTGCGCTTGCTAGGCGAACACTCTACCACTTGAGCTAAATCCCCAGCCCCATCCCCATTTCTTTTTGTTCTTTATTTTGAGACAGAGTCTAGCCAAGTTGAACTTTCCATCCTGCTGCCTTAGCTCGAGTGTGTGGGGATTATAGGGATATACTATCACGCCTGACTCCTAATTGCTGCATCTTTTGATAAGCTTTCTTTTAAAATTTAGATTGGTGTTATTGATTTACTAAGAATCCTAAAGCCCTCCCTCCCTCACCATTCTGGGGGGGTTTATATCAATCATATTTATTTTGTAATTCCCTAGTTACAAAGTAACCCTAATTTTTATTTAATACCCATTTCCATTTCAAACTTTTAAATTTGTATTTTATTAGAGTTATTTTTTAAAGTGTTTTTTTGTCTTCCTCTTTGCACTGTTTGGTTTCTGATGTTTTTGAACTTTATGGGAGGTTTTCAAACGAATCCTCTCCAAAACAGCGTGATGAGACCTTGAAAAGGACATATTTTGGTTCGTCCCACCGTGCCTGGCACTTGGTGTGTATTTGATGCCTGATGTCTGTATGAATGAGTTGATTTGCTTTGTAGGGTTTCTCCAAAGAAATTAAAATACCTAAAACCAAATATGTTGGCTACATCAAGGATTATGAAGGAGCCACTTTAATGGGATGTGAGCTAAATCCACGGATTCCATACACAGAATTTTCTGTCATCATTAAAAAGCAGAAGGAGGTAAGCAGGTCAAGTTGTATTTGCTAATGGTCCTTCTGTCCAGGCTAGTCTTAGTGGAGTGGGCAGCATTTCATTGAGTTCTATGTGGATAGGCCTACTAGATACCATGATTTTAGTTTGATAGGGATCATTGGTCTCCTTTCTAGATCACAATTCTGAAAGGGGGTGGTTAGTACTTGTTAAATTGGTGTGAAATACAAAGCGTGTAAAAGACAATGACATATTTTCTCTTCACCTTCCAAAACCTTATATATTCTGGCCTCAATCATCCTTCTCAACGTTTTGGTTTTTTTTTGAGGGGGGGTTGAAGGGGATTCTGGGGATCAAACTCAGGGCCTTGAGCTTGCTGGGCAAGTGCTCTACCACTTGAGCTAAGTCCCCAGGCCCATCCTTCTCAATCTTATATCTCTGCTTTCATCCTGAACTAATTTGTCAAAGGCTGTTTTTGATGCTCTGCATGTTTGATGTCTGCATTCATTCCCCACTTGCTGGGTCCAGCACACCTGCAAATCAGACCATCTCGGCCTCCGTTCGTTCTTCCTTTTCTGCTTCTCTAGCACTGGTTTGATCCACCAGTTTGAACTTTAATTTGTTGTGTTACAAAGGCGTTTATCTTCATGTGTATTGATCTCTCCTTTTGCATTGCAAGTTCTGAAGACTTATTTATTCCTCGAAGTATTAAGTGGTTTGTTATCTGGTATTGGAGCAGCATCTTTTATGCATGTGAACTAAATGAGAAAGAGTAAATGGAAAGATCGATAGATTTGAGTACATACGGTAGTAATTTTAAATTTCTCTAAGGAAGAGCAGCAGTAACAAAAACATAAAAAGCGCGTATCCGTGGAGCACACAGTGGCCGTGTATTACGAGAATGAACTATGTGTGAGTCCGGAGCACCTCCTGCTCCTTTCGGTTTGCTGGAGTTTGCAGCTGTGTCATCTCACATCAGTTCCACTCAGTACTTCTGTTATTCATTGCAGGCCACTTTTCTCTAACACATACTTAAAGAAAGGCATCTGTCTGAAACCCTTCTTTGTTTTCTGGTTTCCATCCTTAATCCTTGCTCTTAGTTACTTGTCAGGCGTTACCCACGCAACAGCCATAAAGCTTTTGACATGGTGTCTGGTGCATAGTTACTTGCTAAGTATTTTTCTTTTCTTTAAAGTACCTTAAACTGGTTCTTATGCTTCTGTAGAGGTGAGCAAAGGCATTCTTTTTGAAATTAGAAAATAAAAGCAGCTTTTTTTTTTTTTTTTGCTTCTTGGTCAAAGATGTCAGTGTAAGAGAGCATTCTGAAGGGGACACTGGGAAGAGTTAATAAGGCACGACAGGCCCCTCTCTCCTGTCTGACTGAGGAGCTGGCTTTCCTCATTGTTCTCTTTGGGGCGTAATGAGCAGGTCTGGATTCAGCGGCACATTGTTCCGCATTAGAGGCTGCTGGCCAGCTAAAGCCATCACCGTGCTGTCAGCTGCTCTTTCCTCAATCCTCCACCCAGCAGCTCCCGTTCACCCCTCAGTGTTAGCAAGCGCGGGATTCCCTCGGCAAAGGCTGCACATGTTACAGGCTAGGCTGGCCCTCCTGGCCTGTGGGGAAAGCTAGCAGCACAGAGCTATTTTATTTTTATTTTTATTTTTTTTTCCACAGAGCTATTTTAGATGGCTAACTGAGCAGTCAAATTTTTAGAAGACAAGCTCCGTCCCCTTCTTTTCTCCTTTCCTCTTGGCTTCCTTCATCTTCTCTCCTCCCCCTCCCTCTCTTCCTAGAGCTTTTTCTAACACAGGCAGTTGAATGGAGGATAGAAGTCGGGAGCCATGGACCCCCGGTTCTCTTAAAAGACACCTGAAAGCCAGGTGTGCTAGTGCAGGCTTGCAGCTCCAGCAGTCTTGGAGTCTGAGGTGGGAGGATTGCAAGTTCAGGCCCAGTTTGTGAAAATTAGTTACTTAGTGAGACCCTGCTTCAAAATTAAAAAGTAAAATAAGAGCTGGGGCTGTAGCTCAGTGTGGAAACACTGGGTTCAATGCTGGAGAGAGAGAGAGCAAGAGAGAGAGCGAGCGAGAGAGACAGAGAGAGGAAGGAAGGAAGGAAAGAAGGAAGAAAGGAAAATCTGAGGCCAGCAGAATAAAATAACATATCTGAATGCACATGCCAATTGAATATCCCTCATCCAAAATGCCTGCGTTCTGTGATGTTTCAGGTTTTGGAGTTGTTGAGATTTTGGAATATTTACATTGACTTTACCCACTTGGCATTCCTAATCTGAAATACTGTAAAACACAAATCTTCTAAGTGTAAAATACCCCTTGAGTCAGGAAAGGATTAAAAATGATAGAGGGTTGGAGATCTAGCTCAGTGATAGAGTACTCACCTAGCAAGTGCAAAGCCCTGAGTTTGATGCCCAGCTCCAAAAGAAAGAAAAAAAGAAAATGGTAGAAATCAAACTGTATGTATTGAGGATTTTCCTAGCCCCTAAAAGCAATGAGAACAGAGTAAAAGTTGTCATTATTGGAGATGGAGAAAGGAAACTAGGAAAGTTGGACGGGTGGATCAGAGACTAGAGCGCTAAACATTATTTTCCGACTCCAGGGGAAAGGTGGGACCCTCAGGAGCCTAGTGTCAAATGAGTTGACTTTGTGAGAGACTTGGAAGTTGAACTGAGCAACTTTGTAATGGAATTAGTGTGAGCAAAGGTTCAGGCTATCTTTTTTTTTTTTTTTTTTTTGGTTCCGTGAATTGAACTCAGGGTCTTGCACTTGCTAGGCAAGTACTCTAACCACTGAGCTAAATCCCCAGCCCCAGGTCATCTTAAGTAGATCAATGGGCACATGAATATGTGAGATCACTGGGAATGTGGGAGAAGAAAGGCACTATTTGAAGGAATGAATTGGTTTTAAGCAGACAGAGGTGCACATGCATGTGTGTGCATGTACGTACTTGTGCACATTTGTGCAGATCAGTGTAGAGGTGGTAATTCTAAATCTTAATCCATATGTGAGACTACAGGGCACTGGGTTTGGAGGAGCCAAAGTGAAGATGGGAAAATTAATCTGCTTGTTCTTTGTTTGTTTTTTGTAGGGAGACATACTAAAACTCAGAGATGTAATAGAGATGGGAACCTTCCCCCCTTCCAAATTTGTGGGGAGACTGTAAAACTGACAGCAGTAGATTATAGGACTGAAGTACAAATTTGGGGAGAGGAAGATGAGGATGGACTTTCATTTGGAAGGTGTTGATTTTGGAAGGTGTTAACAACCTCAAAAGGTTGTTAAGTGAAGACATTTTTTAGGGAAGTGAAGACTAGACAGCGGAACACAGAATGACCCTTTGGAGGCACAGAATAGTTAGGAGGCTTCCCACTTCCATCAAATCACTTTTCAGGACCCTGCAATTTTTGAGATGCTACATAAGGTATATGAGAGCCACCAAGTAAATCATTACCTTTGGAGTCCTTTAGTAAAATAATAGAAAACTAAAAAAAAAATTTCTTTTGTTACTGGGGGTTGAAACCCAGAGGCTTTGCACTGAGCTATATCCTCAGCACCCTTTATCTTGAAACAAGGTCTCACTAAGTTGTCCACACTAACTCAAATTTGCAGTCATCCTGCCTTAGCTGTTCAGAGTGCTGGGATTTTAGATGCGTGCCACCACACTAAACTAGGAAATTTTTCGAAGTGAAGCATAGTCTTCAGTATATTTTCTGAAGGTGTCCATTTAAAAGCTTGCTGTTGAGTTCGTTTTCCAAAATAAACAAATTAAGGGAAAACATGCATCCAGATCAGTGCCATCCAAAGTAACAGCTACTAACTACATGTGGCTACTGAGAACTTGATACATGATTTACAAAATTAGGATGTTCCCTAAACATAAAACACTCCAAATTTTGAAGACTTTGTTGTGAGTAAAGGAATATAAATATTGATTATATGTTATAATATTTATTATGGCTACATAATGGGTTAAAGAAACTCCCAGCACTTGGGAAGCTGAGGCAGGAGGATCGAGAGTTTGAGACCAGCTTGTGCTGCATAGTGAGTTCAAGGCCAGCTCAGAAAACAGCAAGATGGTGTCTCAGAAAGCCAAATCACGTGCATGCACATGCACATAAAAAATTAAAATCAGTTTCACCTGTTTCTTTTTACCTGGCTAAAGCATGACTTAAAATTTTCAGTTACACGAATGGCTTGCATGGTTGGACAGCATTGATCTAGATTTACCAGGAATATACATTTACTACTTACATTAATTTTGAGAAATTCTTTGTTTAACTGTTGGGGTTACAATATTCATATTGCATTAATTATCAGCCATATGTTTGAAATTAAGCTGTTAAGAACTAGAAGTTTTGTTTTCTTCTGTGAATTCAGTTGGTGACTTCTACTATTTTGTTTTTTCCTTTCCAAAATTCAGTTATGATGCAGTTAATTTCAAAATGGTGATTTTTGAGGGTTACTTTTTTTTTTTTTTTTTTAAAGGAAAACTGCAGGGTTGAGGATTTAGTCAACTGGTAGAACACTTGCCTAGCATAGCAAATGCAAGGCCCTAAGTTTGATCCCCAGCACCCTTAAAAAAAAAAAAAGAAACCTGCAACACCTTAGAATTACCTAGTATATTAGGAATTGTTTTGCAAAATAGAAACATCTCTCCGAATTTTTCCTGGTGACTCGTGGCCTGGTTGTGTTGCTTATAACACTTTACAGTTGCCTTTCTTTTTTTCTTTTTTTGTGCCAGGGATCGAACTCAGGGCCTTGTGCTTGCTAAGCAAGCGCTCTAACCACTGAGCTAGATCCCCAGCCCCTACAGTTGCTTTTTGATGTAAGCAGCACAGGTTGGGACTACACCTTGAGAAGTTTAAATAATAGGAAGGCTGAACTATTCCAGGCTCTTGGAACTTTCTGTGGCTTCTTCATCTGCCCCTCCAGTCAAAGGAACAATTCTTAGCTGTGGGATACAAAAAGGTTCTGACTAGGTAGTGAAAGTGCTTAGGGCTGCTTTCTCGTAATTCTATTCTGAGAAGCAGGTCAAAATAATGGACTCTTACCCTAAATATGACAAGTAGGCATTAGGGGCAGTGTATTGTCTTTTCTGGACATCAGGGACATGTCGTTTGAAGATAGTTCTGTGGATGTCACTTAATGAACATGGCTTAAAGAATTTTTTTTCTTGCTTGTTAAAATAGCATTCACTTTTTCTTCCCATTTTGTTTAATGAAAAAAGACTTATTAGGAAAATGGTTCCTTGAACTGACTTGAACTGTATCATCACATAGACTTCTTTCAGTTAACACATTTTCTTCCTCTACTTTACAGATAATTAAGAAGCTGATAGAAAGAAAACAGGCCCAGATTCGAAAAGTCTATCCTGGACTTTCATGTTTTAAAGATGGAGTTCGACAGATTCCTATAGAAAGCATTCCCGGAATTAGTATGTATAGACCTTTTTATAAAAGCAAAATATTTTGGTAGCGCCATGGGTTGCATTTGAAACAATTTCCAGCGTGCAGTAATTTGAAAAGTGATGTTTCCCTTGCTGTTTACAGTTGTATTTTTTCTAGTCTTTGAAGAAGTAAGCAAATACTTTCTTTTTACTGTCTTTTCTCCTCCTCCCACTTCAAACAGAGGGTGTCCTCTTGTTATAATAGTTAACACCCACCATTTGTTAAGAGCATGGCATATGTAATCCAGTGGTAGGCACTCCCTGCATATAACATTGAAATTCTATAGTTACAAATGGTTAAATCCAATCTCAGAATGGTTATGTCATTTAACTCTAAGTGACACCTAGTCAGTAAGGAAGTAACCCAATCCTGATCTCCTTCAGACATCTTACGGTTTGTGCTGTATCTTATTGCCATCATCACTGCAGCCTGTATAGATCTGCAATTGATTTTCCTCAAACTTTAGTAAAAATCATTTGCTGTGTGTGATGGGAATCATATATTTTTTTAAAGTTCTTATTTTTTGCTAGTTTCCCAAAGACTTCTTGTCTGTGTGTTAGAGAGGAGTTGTATTGGATTAAGCCAAAATAGATGTTTTTATATATCAAAAACTATTGACTATCATTTGGCAATTTTATTTGGTTCAAATCTAGGTTCTTATAAGCAAAATAAAACGAAGCAAACTGAAATTCTCCAGAAAAAATAAAATGTTATTAGGGCAGATTAAATTATTATGTCTATGGGGTTGAGGGTTTAGTTCTAGTGGTAGAGTATTTGCCTGACAAGCACAAGGCCCTGAGTTCAATCCCCAGCACCCCCCCAAATTATTACTTTTTTTTAAAAAATTATATCTATTCTATAGCAGATCATATTTTTACTGTTAGAACCAGAATGTTGCTCCTAGTAATGATGAGTGCATCATAGCTAGCTACCTTATCATTAAGTGCCTATTTGTGTCAGATAGTCTTGTCCTTTTTTTTTTTTTTTTTAAATAGATTTCAGCTAATCTCAAAAGGGCTAGTATCACCTAATTTTTAGAGTTCTGTTTTTTATAGCCTGATAAATAGAGGTGAATGGTTAGGTAAGTTAGTGGGGTTTTTTTTTGGTTGTTTTTTTTTTTTGGTGCTGGGGATCGAACTCAGGGCCTGTGCTTGCAAGGCAGGCACTCTAACCACTGAGCTAAATCTCCAGCCCGGTAAGTTAGTTTTTAAAGAGAGGGCAGGAATTCAAACCAGATCTGTCTGCTCTCTACACTAAACCATCTTGAATTCCTGGCCAAATAAAATAGATACCAGAAGAGAATTTGCTGTAACTTGCAATAACAGCTTCACTGTTTCACGTGGTGGTTAGAAAATAATTCAACTTAACAGCTTACAAAGATAGTACTGGATTATTATTTCTGCCTCTGAAAGGTTGGAGTTAATGCTTTAAAAAAGGTTGGAGTATATGGCAGTGTTTTGAGTCTGGGGAATGTTTTGCATTGTGAGGTATACAAAGAAGTAAATAAATGCCATTAGTTTTAGTCTCTTTCCAAAAATAGACTTTTATTGAGGCATGGGTATAATTTATTACTCTTTTGATAAGTATTAAGTATGTTATTCTCTTGACCAAAAGCAGTTCTCATTTAGTGTTTGATTTTGTTGACATATAGGAGAGACAGGCTGGAAACCGAGTGGAAAAGAGAAAAGGTAAGTTGATGGGCAAGAGGATGTTAATGGAAGTGATTTTTTTCCCCCCTTCCAGCAATGTAGAGAAAAAGGGCAGACTGATTATAATCGGTAATACAACAGTTTGTGGGTTTCAGTTTTCATAGTGTTCTGGAATGGTTCCAGTTTTAGGTTTTTGTAAGAATGAACTGAATAATAATCGGCTGGTAGGAGGCTAAAAACTAATCCTTGCTGCTTGTTGTTTATTCTTTTCCTTTCAAGTAAAGAGCCCAAAGACCCTGACCAGCTTTATAGCACACTGAAGAGCATCCTGCAGCAGGTGAAGGTGGGTGTTTTCTTTGTTCACTTCATGCAAATATTTTGAAATGATTCCTCACGTTAATTTCTATATTAGATACCTTACTTTTTTCTTTACCCAAGAGCCATCAAAGCGCTTGGCCCTTCATGGAACCTGTGAAGAGAACGGAAGCTCCGGGATATTATGAAGTTATAAGGTTCCCCATGGGTAATGCCATTAACATTTTCTAAGTCTACATTCGAAATTCTCCTGATGGCAGTGTGGGGGACAAATGGCCGTTGACGTTGATTTGCACGACTCTCTGGTAGGATAGGAAGTATATGACGGGTGGTGGGATTCCTTATTTTGGAGGGATGGTGGTATCACAGCAGAGTGACAGCGGAAAAGTGGGTGACCGTCCACTAGAGACGTTCTGCAGCTGTCTGTTACAGTGTGTGCACACTCTGCATACCAGACACAGGACGTCTGGGTGTGGAACCGAGCTGCTGACAGTACTGGATGTGGGAGCTGGTTGTTTGGACATAATCTTGCTTATGATTTACCTGTTTTATTGCAAATGGAAAAATAACAGGTTTTATCCTTTTTACATGTGTCTATCATAAAGGGCTATTTTAAGAATTTTTCATGATAATACAGAGGAAGGTAGATTAGTATGTGTGCTGCCGAAGTGAGCACCAAAGGAAGGTAGATTAATCTGCTTGCCTGCTCTACTTTCAGTGGAAGAAATTGTAGCTAGTATGGTTCTTGGTATTCATGCTTTTGATTATGCTGTTTTAAAGTCACTATGTTTATTATTATTAATAATTATTTTTGTGATACTGGGGGTTGAACCCACAGCCTTCGCACTGAACTGCATTCCCAGCCCTTTTTATATTTTATTTTGAGATAAGATCTATCATCAAGTTCTTCAGCCTGGGCTTGAAGTTAATGTCACCTTGTATACTTTTTTAAAGCTTTGTCCTCATCCAAAAACAAAAAAAGATACCTTCAGAAATGTAATATTGCAGATTTGGTGCTGTGCCTGAACTACAATACAGGAATGATTAAATTAATTGAGAGCCCTAAATTAAATCAGTTTGGTAATGTGCAGATGACAGCTAGCTGAAATGAGAGGCAGAGTCTTCTATTGTTTTTCTACTTGTAATCTGTTCCAAAATATGGAAGGAAGGATGAAAGGGATCTACTTGCTCCTCGGTGGCTAGGAGTTACTTACCAATGTTTCCTATGGCCCTACCTAGTTTTTCACGTTATTTGTAGTTATAGTAATGATTTAAATAGCTTCTACTCATTCTACATCTGTATGCTTTTCTTTCCCTCTTATCTGCCTCGCTACTATATATTGTATAAGAAAGGGAGGATTGACTGATTTCAGAATTCTGGGTTTTTTTTTTTTTTTTTTTTTTTTTTTTTTGTGCTAGGGATTGAACTTAGGGCCTTGTGCTTATGAGGCAAGTGCTCTATCTAGTGAGCTAAATCTCCAGCTCTTGATCTTAGAATTCTGAAAGGGTGATTTGGGAATCAATTTTACCACATGACAAATATGTTCAAATCCTTTGTGTCCATTTCTTACCTTAAGTTAACTGGTTTTCTTTGGCTCTTCATCCTTTGGGACATCTCAACATCTTTTTTGGTATCATTGAGCTATGTACCCCTAACCTCATCTCACCCTCTTTGGGGAAGTCCTCATGGGAAGTTGTATGAAAGTTTGGAGAGAGTAAATTCCTTTTTGTCCCCTGTCAATATGCACTCTGAAAACCTGCAGTGGTAGGTCTAGCGGATCCTGTCTGTCATAAACGACTCATAGCAGGAGAAAGGTGTGAGCTTCTGCAGTTGGATGCTAGCTGTATGCATAACTGAGTGCTCTTGAGAAAATTGGTTCTGTTGAGCAAGGTCATTGACGACCGAGATATGTCCTAGACAGAGTTAATTAAAGCAGTAAATGTGCCTCTTTAGTGGACCAGTAATTGTTTTTTCTTGGGAGGCCTTCAGATGCTGAGCCAGTTTTGTAGTCCTGCCCCTAAGATGGTCATGTATTTGAAGACAAGACTGACAAGTCAATAATTTTACATTTTCCCATTAATGCTTTCTTGGATTTTTCTAAAAACATTTCTTCTCTTTTCCCCATGTTCTGAATACTATTTTCTCATAGACAGATGGAGTTCAATCTGTTTCTCATAGGGAGTTGTACGTAGACATTGTCTGAGAGTGGTCAGAACAACTGTGGCTTCTTCCCAGGGCTTGGTGTGCAGGGTTGGAGGGGAGCGGGAATGAAAATAGGAGAATTCAGGGGTGTCTTCCATGTTTGGTGCCACCAATAGTTAGTCAATTTTTTAATCCTTGCCATTCGGTCAGTTGAAAGAATTTAAGAAGGCAACAGGAAGAAAGCTGCTACTTAGGGTTTAGAATAGAAAGGAAATATAGAAAGGAAGTATTTAGAATTGATTATGATTATCCATGAAGATATCATTCTTACTTTGTTTGTTTTCTCTTATACTGTCTCCCCTTCATCCCCCAATGTTTTGCACCAGCTTCTTTGTGTCAAGTTTTATGCTCCCCCCTTATTTTTTTGGCTACATTTTTTTTTTACGGCATTGCAGGCTATCCGCGCTTTCTTCACAATAGCCTGCCCTGCATCCTCCAGGGTGTACTTTTAATTTGCTTTTTCCTCTTTTACTCAGCCCAAGCTCACTCAGCAGACCCAGTTTCTCCCTCAGTCTTTCTTCATTTGTATTTTTTCAAATAAACTTTTTACAAAAACCAAAAAACAATATATATTTATTTTTTTCCAGTACTGAAGGCTGAACTCAGGTCCTTCACACAAGCTACATCCTCAGTCCGTTTTATTCTTTCTTTCTTTCTTTCTTTCTTTCTTTCTTTCTTTCTTTCTTTCTTTCTTTTGGTACTAGAGATCGAACTCAGGGCCTCGTTTTATTCTTTATTTTGAGACAAATTCTCACTAAGTTGTCGAGACTGGACTTGAATTTGTGACTGTCCTGCCTCAGCCTCCCAAGTAGCTAGGATTATAGGTGTATGCACCACTGTGCCTGGCTAGGGCAGCATGTTTTACGCAGGAGGCTCTTAGATGGGAGAAATGTAAGCACATACTTTTACTTAGTCACGATTTCATCCCTCTTTCTTTCTTAAATGAGAGAACATCCTGATGTGTTCAGTCACACTTGGGTGAGATATTCAGTGGAGAATTTATAGTCTTTGTTTATCTTAACACTTTTAGACCACTCTCCCGGTGGGGACTCCAAACTGTGTCAGCTAGAGAAGAAAAATTGGAAGGTGAACTTACAGATATAATGACATACAGTCTGTCAGAGATCAAGCAGAACGAGATATTTTCCATGTTTTAGTTGGTGTTTGTGGTGGATTATTTTATTTTATTTTTGTACTTTTTAAATTCTGGATTTAGGATTTTGATGTAAATGAATTTCTTCCTATTGCACATAAATTTATTTATCTTATTAAATGATAATGTCAGTATATTTGGTAATGTCAATGTAAATTTATTTTCCTCTTGACAATTTGATAATAGAGTAGGGATTTGGAGTATTGGTAGTGTTTCTTCAGCCATTTTGACTTATTTTTTTCTATACATAGTTGCTGTAATTATACTTTTTAAATGATAGAAGCAGACTTAAAAGACATCTAGGCACCCATAAGCAAATTTTAGCATTGTCTTATTTACACAGAATTCTTTAAATTGATCCTGAGAATTGACGAAACCCCATTCATTTGTAGTCTTATAGAGGTACTGTTTTCATTTGTAGACTAATACAATCTAAAGTGTGTAGATATACTGGGAAAATATTTTTTACAAGTCTCGCAGGCTTACTTGCTTTAGAAAAAATAGGTTGTTAGTTTCTCTACTTTATTCCTACATACAACACCAAAGCAACTGTGAATTTAGTGAAACAGACTCAGTCTGATTGTTTCAAGTAATTAAATGATTCAACACAAACATTCCATCTGCTCTACTTGTAGATAGGGCCTCTTCTGTGTAATTCTGAATGAAATAGCTAACATTAGTTAGAGAGAGTCATACTTATCGTTGCTAATCTACTTAAGCTTCCTTGTGCTCAATAGGGGATTGGACCACATGACTAGTAATGGTTCCTTTAATATTAAAATGGCTGTGATTTTACAGTAAAAAAGCCTCTCAAAAGAATGAACATAAGATTTAAGACCTGTTTTCCTTGATGAGAATTATTTATTTTAAAGGCATTGGGATGATAAAAATGTAACCAAACCAACAACAGATTTCCTTTTCTGTCTTGTTTTTGTCAGCTAGTGTTTAAAGGGAGTCAAAGATTGCTAATATTTTTTTTTTCTCATGCAGATCTGAAAACCATGAGTGAACGCCTCAAGAATAGGTACTACGTGTCTAAGAAATTATTCATGGCTGATTTACAGCGAGTCTTTACCAACTGCAAAGAGTACAACCCCCCAGAGAGTGAATACTACAAATGTGCCAATATCCTGGAGAAATTCTTCTTCAGTAAAATTAAGGAAGCTGGATTAATTGACAAGTGATTTCTCTTCCGTTGGCTTCTTAGAAACTCTTCAGTGTGCCTAAAGCAAGGTGGTTTAGTTTTTTAAAAAGAATTGGATATAATGTGTTGGAGAGACTTGTAATAATTAGCACTTTTGAAAAAACAAAAAACCTCCTTTTAGCTTTTCAGATATGTATTTAAATTGAAGTCATAGAACATTTTTATTTTATGGAATAGATTTTAATCTATTACTACTATTTTCTATGGCGTGTCCATTAGCTGACTTCTCATGATAGATGATCAGGGGTTTCCTCAAAAGTTCTGTGTGAGGAAATTGCACATAGTACCAAGATTTGGGGGAATCTAGAAAATTTTCAGACCGTGAATGTCTCCATTTTTTCCTAATGGAATGTGAGAGTTTATTTTTATTTTATTCTGAAGGACTTTTAAGGAAGGGATATGTGATAAAAAGCCCGTAAAAAGTGAAATGTGTGATGTTTGAAGTCTCTTTGTAGACTTTTTATATGTACATTTTAAAAACACTCATGTAGATGAGGTGCTTTGAGCAGTTCTGAAAAATGCAGTACCACAAAAGCAACTGCTTTGATTCCTAGGGAAGAGATTCTAAATAATGCAAACTTTTTCTAAATCTGGGGTTTTGATAATTTGTCTACCTACAATAAACTTGTGAGCGCATAACCACTATTTCTTCACAAATGTGTAATATTATATTTGACTTTGCTTATGCAGGCCATAAGTTCCAAAGGGTAATTTCCCAGGCCATAAAGGCGTAAACTTGAAGACACTTGAAATTGAACCAACAAGCTTTAATAGGAAAAGATGTACAGTCTATGTATGTATCAATCTGGTGAATCCTTATTCTAATAAATGAGGATTTTTTTCTGTGATACACACAACCCCATCAGTAATGTGTATCTATACCTTTTTTACCTTTTGCATCTCCGGAATATTTTTATTGCCTGAAGTGAATTAAATTCCCACCAAGATTTGCTGTCAGTATTTTAACACCTACATTGCTATCATCCCATTAAAATCCATCATTCAGCCTTATTAACTAACCTGTTGTGGGATTCCAGCTTAGTGCTTGGGTTGATTTCCTGATTACACTACATAGAAAAGTGGGACATCATTCACCGCAACTCTTGGAAAACTAACGCACAACCATATTGACGGTCTCGACACTAATTTTTATGATGCAAATTTATAAACTGATTTTTGTAAAGGGCGAAGTTTTAAAAATGTATTTAACTTATGTTTTCTACCAGCATAAATGAAAATGGGTCATTAGTAGTTACTAAAAACAGTTGCCACAGATAATCTACATGAAGGAAGATACCTGCACATGGCTATTAAGTTGGGAGTGTTGCTTTTGATATGTAAGAGATGTTCAGAATGCTCACACTGAAAAATGCCTCAACTTTTTTTTAAGTATAAGAAACCACCTTGAGTGGGGTCTAGATTTCTAATGAAGAATGATGATACAGTTTGGGTTACGTACCTTGGCTGGTTTTAAACAGAGCTTTGTAGCGGATTTGCTGAAGCCTCTGTCCAGCTTGGTATCCTGTGAAAGTTTGTTATTTTCTGGGTAGACATTCTTATAGAGTATTGTCTTTAAAATCAGATTGTCTCTTCTATATTGAAAGCATTTTTATGTTTTCTAATTTAAAAATTAATATTTTCTTATAGATATTGTGCAATAAAGCTGAAGTAGGATGTGTGGATTTTGCAAATGCTTTAACAGCTGATAAACTTTTACATTTGTAAAATTAATATATTGTACTGGTACAAAATAGTTTTAAATTATATTTTAAAAAACTCCTGATCTTGTATTGTGTTTTCTTCTAACAGCCTGAGGTTCAGAGGACAAATGTATGACCTGTTATGACCATTGACTATACCTCCTTAGTTCTTAAACTTTGATGAAGATGTTTGCACTTGCTGCATTTGTGGGCAGTTTCATGAAAACCCATACCTTGTTAGTGAGATTTTTCAAGAGGCGAGGCATTTACTTGGTCACTACCTCTTGTACACTATCATCCACTAAATAATAACAGAAATTCACTAAATAATGACAAAAATTCACTCTTCTGTAAAAGTGTTATTGGTTTAAAAATCAAAAAGACTTTTCAATAGGTATTTTTTTAATTTGCATCTGTGAAATAAAAGAATTAAGCTAATTTTTAAACATCTCTTTTGTGAGCTTCTAATGTTAGCTAAAATGCTGTCTGTAGGAAATACATATCCTGATAGGATTT